>JASAND010027076.1:0-35215 GCA_030248195.1 Trissonchulus latispiculum
CTTTTCACGTCTTAATTCTCAAACTTCAAACTTTAATCTCTCAGCCCTTTCTATTGATACAAGTTTGGGGGTCGGGCAAACTTGTCCTGGACAAAATAACAATCAGAGCACTGGTGAAATGGCTCAATATTACACAAACTGAGCACTGGTTAAATGGCCCAGGAAGTCAAGTCAATCTACCTTAAATTACCTAATAATTAGTTGACCACTCAATGAAACTTTGAAGTCAACTAATTATACTACCTAAACAAGGCTTCCGTAACTAAGACTCTGGTCCACCTTGTTCTCAAATCAGTTCCCTAATCTACAGACAACGCCAGCGAGACAGATGATTTAAAGTTAGGCTTTTACTGTACAGGGTTTTTGCAATTAGAATCCAGAGTCAAAGTGCTTAATCAATCTGGCAATAGTAGCAGTGACAGACACAAGATGTAACAATTAGTTCAGGAATTTTAGAGTCGATTCGACAAGAAAATATCTCAACAATCAAAACTATGAATAACAAGGACTATCTTTGATCCAGCAGTTTGCTAACTTACATTACCCTCCAAAGTTGACACGGAAATCCACAAATATGGTGACGGCAGAAAATGAGTTACAGCAAATAACACGAGAACAGGTGTGAGAGTGAGGTGACCAACAACTGGCGAAACAAGGCAGGGGATTCACTTCAAGCAAGATGCAACACAGACACAACCAGCCAATACAGGCGCGAGTACACAGGCTCAACGGCCAAACCACGAGAAAACAAGACCTGGTCCAAAAACCGACCGGACAGTATAACAGTCAACCTCAAACTGACTAAATTGGGGGTTCAGTCACCTTCTCCCCTCTCAACCCTGTCCACGTGAAATTCTGCAATTTTCGGTCTTTTTGATTTCTTTTGATGTGAAGGCGAAAATCTACGGAAGAAAAGGCATACGTCATGATAAGCATGACGTATGAGATTGCTTTTGGGCTCATGGGGCTCCCCAAATTTCCAACTTAAGACGATTAACCCCACTTCCCAGGTTTCCAACCCGGGTTAGCGATTTAACCGGGTTAAATTGCTTTATAACATCGGCCCCAGATGTATTTTCTGAAAGTTTGAATGAAATTGGGCAAGAATTGCTCTTTCTGCAACGATATGTGCACGTAGGGGAAGCACGACCTTAAACAGTTACATAGATGAATGATGCCTATGCTCTATGCCTCTCATTTTCTGTTTGTCCGCTAACAAAATATATGAATGCATTCATGCTTGTCCAGAAGGAAATCTGTTAGTCCCAACGTCTTTTCTGTTTTTCTTTGAGCGAGTCGTTAATATTTCAGGCGGTCAGCTTGGTCTGTGGATTGGAGCCAGCCTGTTTACTTTGCTTCAGGTGGCTGCCTGCATTCTGAGCGCCTGTTGTCGAAAGTATGATCAGCTCAGGATGAGACAATAAACTAATTGCTGTAGACATTTCCGCCAGTGAACTCAGTGCAATGTGCAATGTGTATCCTAAATAAAGTGGAATGGACAAAAATTAATAAGGATATTTTGACCGCTCTTGACCAAAATTCGAAACAATCAATTATACAAACCTCTAAAGCTTCTAGTCAGTCCCCCTAATCAAAATATTTAAAACCCGACTAATCCAGCTGATTTGCCGAAGTTATATTTTTCAAAGCATTTTGGTTGTCAAGGGGGACCAGGGGAAATCCGAAAATTCACCGCCTCCGGCTTTGCTGAAACAGTAAAAGTTGTACGTGTTGGGATTTTCTGGATCGCAGAATACAGATCTAAAGTCTGTTTTCAACTGTTTTCCAACATATTCTTGATGTGCAAACCCCAAATCCTAAATTCTATTAAAGCAAAGCCAAAAACAACAGCAAAAATAATTCCCATGCTGCAATAAACTATATACGATACTTGCTCCATGTTAATGTTTCTGGATTTATTAATGGAACATGACTTGGTTCAACTTAGTTCCCTTTGCAAATTTAGAAAATGTTTTATCTCTGCAGTAGAGGCCTGCATTACGGCCCGCGGCCCGGCCCGGCCCGCGGGCCGGGCCGGGCGGGCCAACGACCAAAGTTCACGGGCCGGGCCGGGCCGCGGGCCGAAACTCACGGGCCGGACCGGGCCGCGGGCCGACAGTCCGGCCCGCCATCAGTTTTTGAAACATTTAACTATAAAATAGTAACTCATATTTTAGCTTAAAATGTTTTGTGTTTCCGTTATATGTTTCGTTCACACTAACACTGGTTTTCCTTTAGTTAACTTTAGCTTTTAATTTCATGCATAATACATGTATCGTCACATCATTAATGTCACATCATTAATGTCACATTAAATGTCACATCGTCACATCATTAATGTCAAATCCTCAATTCGCCTAAGTAATTTTAAAGTTTATAACATTAGAATTTAAAACTTTGTAATAGGGCAATATGTAAGGTATTAATAACAGTGTAAGTATTTTTATTTTGGTTTTGATGTATTGTATTCTTTTTTAAGAAAACCATAAATTTACTTAGAAAAACGCAGTTTTAAAGAAATCAAAGTTTTGAGTTTGTGAAGCAAAGATTTACTACTTCTCTAAAAATGAAAATTTGCTCCTGCGCAATTGCATCTTTCTGAAGTCCTCTACTTCTAATTAGTTTAATTCTCAACCGACTAATTCTCAGAATAATGTGCACTTTGCAAAATTTCATCTGGTTTAATAAAAGTACAATATTTAAATGTTGCCACTGTAACCTTTTAGGGAATTATCAGTTTTTTGTTTTTCTAGCATTCCAGTCTTATATACAAAGTGTCAATACAAGGCAGTATCTATTTACTTTCATTTGTAGAACGACAAAAATTATTTTGCCCTTAAAACTGCGTTTAAAAACCATGAAAACTCGAAAAATCAGTCTTTAGAAAAAACAGACTTTTCCTAGAAAAAGCACTGAAAACCAGAGATTCTGTTTTTAATAACCAAGCTTAGAAAATTATTAGTAATTTTGCATTTTGGGACAAATGAAAAAATTTCGCGGCCCGGGCGGGCCGAAAATTTTGACGGGCCGGGCCGGGCCGGGCTGACGCATCTGACGGGCCGGGCCGGGCCGGGCTGACGCATTTGACGGGCCGGGCCGGGCCGGGCCGGGCCGAAGCAGTTGACGGGTGCTGCAGCGCTGCAGTTGCTCCCCAAATTTCCAACTTAAGACGATTAACCCCACTTCCCAAACTTGAACTTCTTAGGGCGAAAACAGAGCAATTTTCCAAATCATTCAAGCAAATAAAAACCACTATTTCCCCTTGTCAAAACCTTTGTCAAAACAGATATTCAGTGCAAATTTCCACATAAATTGTAAGCACAAAGGACAGGAGAACATACAGTTAGAATTGGCCAACATGTAGGTTTAAGGTCCAATAAATGGGGGTTAAAACACAGATGATTAGTATACAAAGCAGACAAAAATGAGTTGATAAGTTAGTTTGCGAATCACAAAATTAGTTCACAATACAAATAATACAGAGTCAAGAGTTTGAAAACAGACAGTAAAACAAGTGAGGCAGGAAAACAATCAGAAAACCGTTCTTTTTTAGCCATTTTTTAACCTCTGGGCTAAGAATGAATTTTTCTTGCCCTTACACTCTCCACCGCAAAAAATGGTGTAGAGTTTTACTAGTAGTCGAAAGGTATCAAGTGAAAGTGATCAGGTAGTGCACTTACATGCATTATTCAAGCGATAGGGAACAGAAAAGCAATAGTTGTGCAAGGCAAACGGTCAGTGTACAAAACAAGCAAAATATGGTACGAAAACAGTGCAAAGTTCAACTATGTACAGGCAATACTGGTGCGGTGCAGTTCATAGTGGTGGCGATGACAGCGATGACTGGAAGACTGAGGCAACAGAATCGGAGGCCAGCGCAAAAGTCAATGGCCAATCTTCGGAGGGCTGAGCAGTGATCTCAGCTGGGAATCGATCAGGAGACTGTGGGCAGGATCGCGCGTGCAGAGCTGCTGCAGACGCGATGGCTGGTAGATCTGATATCGATGACTGAGGTTTTTTCACTATGATGATAAGGAGGCAGGGGGTGTGTTTGGAGGTGGATATGACGGTGCTGAGGGGGGTGTGGGAGCGGAGAGTGGACGTGGGATACTGGCTAGATGACGCACATGTAAGCAGAAAGGACAGGAGAACATACAGTTAGAATTGGCCAACATGTAGGTTTAAGGTCCAATAAATGGGGGTTAAAACACAGATGATTAGTATACAAAGCAGACAAAAATGAGTTGATAAGTTAGTTTGCGAATCACAAAATTAGTTCACAATACAAATAATACAGAGTCAAGAGTTTGAAAACAGACAGTAAAACAAGTGAGGCAGGAAAACAATCAGAAAACCGTTCTTTTTTAGCCATTTTTTAACCTCTGGGCTAAGAATGAATTTTTCTTGCCCTTACATAAATCAAGTTTCGCCAAAATTCTACAATTTTACTGCAATGTTCAGGAATTCTGTAGAAAATTCTCCTGAAAATTCTAGTAATCTGCAGAATTTCTGAACCTACAGTTTTACGGTTTTACAGTTTTTCCGGAAGACAATTCGGACGATTCGGAGGACAATTCGGGGAAAACGAACTTTCTAAGTACTTTTCGTCAGACAATCAAAACTAGTATATTTTTCTTATGGAAAATATATTTACTCAAAAATGGGTAAAAAATCGTGCTGAATACAGAGAAAAACCCCCTCAAACTCGTAAGCGAAAATAGATTTCTTCAAAGATCACTTTTCCGGGCAAGTTTGATATCAATCGAAAGGTCTGGGCCTGGAAATTTCAAAAATGTAAATTTGAGCTCAGCTCCGAAGAAGTACCGAAGAAGCACAATTTGACTGATTGAGTTGAAGTTGGTAGGGACACTGAAATCCGATGGACACTGATCTCATCAAATGGAGATCCCCACAGGTGTCTCCTGGCATCCGTCTGCCAACGGTGCAAATGGGCTCTGTTCCCGGGGGCATGGCTTAGCCATGTCAAGTTACACTGATGCCATCCAAGTGCTTAAATTATGCTACCGAGTGGTGGTTTGCCTCTTCCTCATTCTTGCCTATTCCGGCTCTTCTGAATGATGTGCTGCTGGCTTGCGAACTACGAAGACGTGTGCTGGACTTTGGATGGTTGCTGTGCCTCATACAGCCATTTAGGCTGAGGAGCCCGGAAGTCACAACTCACAACACAAATTGGTAGTGGCAGGTTTTCGGACCTGCTGATTTCAGAAATGCAAAAATTTTTTTAAAAATTTAAAATTTTAGTTTGGTATAGAGGAACCGAAAAATTTTTTGAAATCTATTTTTCTGAAAACTTGCTTACAGGAGTTTTCTGGGGCGCTGATCACGAATCTGAAATCGGTTTTTCGGTTCATTTCGTTTGCTCAGGATATCCTTACATCTTAAGCTTAAAACTTTAGCTTATATTAAGCTAACGAAGAGCTGAATCGAAAACCGAAAACCGCCCTGGAAAACCCATGTAAGCAAGTTTTCAGATTTTTTCAAAAAATTTTTTGGTTCCCCTTGGTCCCCCTTACCAACCTAAAATTTTAAAATTTATGAAAATTTTAAAATTTTTGCATTTTTGAAATCAGCAAATCCGAGAACCCACCCCAACCAAATTTCAACTCAATCAGTCAAATTATGCTTCTTCGGTACTTCTTCGAAGCTGCGGGGGGATAATGGGAAAGAATTCCTTAATTCCTTATCGTTTATTAGTCATGCTTTATTAATCCTTTTCCAAATCCGCAAAGTGTCTTTGTAGCTAATATTATGAGGGCTCAACGAGGTCCCCCATAATTAATTTGTGAAGCAACATTGAAGTAACGATTGAAAGATGTGAAGAAAAGTGTCCAGTACGAGAATTAAAGCCGAATTGGCTGATTTGAAGTCGTTCACCCCATCACATTGCTATTTCAACCTTTCGAAGTTCACATGAATTGTTGATATGCCACATTACTGTAATTATTAATTATTTTTTAATTTTAGTAAACATATACAGATAACTTTTATGCTAAAATGTAGATTAGTGCAATCCGTTCAACGAGACGTCCAAAGCGGACCTAATACCATCAAAGTGGAATTAGCGAATTAGGCAGGAACAAATATGGTAATCTCCGGAAAAGAACATTCAGACTGAAGAGGGGGGATTTGGGGGGATTTAAATCACAAAAGGACGGAGGTCTACAGAAATTAGGATCCGACATATGGACAAGATTAGTGTTGAAGGTGTTCAATTTTGTGTTCAATTTGTAACATAAACGAATTAAGCATGTACAGTAATCGGATTAAAGTGTAGGTACAAATTGGCGCTCCCTGCACGCCTAATTAGATGTTAGCCTTAAATTCTCCTGGGATCATACTTTAGAGTTCCTATTATTCAGACAGAAACGGGGAAACGCGAAAATATGTTGTCCTGCAACAGAAACAAGAAATTCCTGTCCCAGAAACAGAATCGAGAAATTCGAATCCCGAATAAAGATATTCGTCGACGCAAATTGCTTTGTTCCAGGAGTCAACCTTAATACTCATGAAGTTTCCATGAGTGACTCATGCAGTGTTAAAAATGAGTAAACACCAGAGACCTAATAAAGAATGAGAAATTAACATAAACTGATGTTTCTTTCCTTCCCACATACCCCATTGTCAGTGAAGTAAAATTGCTGAGCTTTTGTTGCACTGTTCAGACTTTGATATGGTTGTGCTTTCAATGTTAGATTTAATGAATCTAGTCATTTTGCCTCTCAGAATTTTTAGCTCCAAAAATCTCTTAAATCATTTATGGCAAAGTTATCATTATAAATGACACAAAATCTACCATTAGCGATATGTTTAAGTTAGACGATTGAATTTGTTCAATTTCCTGAATATGAAAGCAAAACCTTTCAAATTAGATTAGATTTCTAGATTACAATGTTTCGAGTAGATCAGAATCACCGGGCCAGGAGCGGGCGCAGCTCTTAACCCTGTGACCCGGTCAAAAAAGTGATTTGAAATCAACCGGTGACCCGTTCCATCGCTGTTTGTAAACAAATCAAATCATCTAGACATTTGCTTTTTGATGAACAAATCCTGTTTAAAATAACCAAATCTAATTTCAATTACAATTTGTTCCAGTCTGTAGCTTAGCTCTTCTTTATCCGATTTACTATGCCATATGTGTGACAGTAAGAGTGCCGTTACCGTAACCTTAGAGTTAACTCATACTTAATTAGAATTAATTAGATAATTACAGTTGAATTAGGAAAGACGACTCCAGGCTTATTAGCTTCACCAATTCTATGTTGTCATGAAATTAATGGGATTTACATTAAACCCTCAATTTTAGCAATCAACTGTTAAAACAACTACTCAAATGGAGGCCAATTTACTCAATTTCGCTCATCAACTCTTAAACGATTTCTCAAGTGGGTGCCAATTTGGACCCTCCCCCCAACCCAAACCTCAAACCCCCAGTTTATTCAATTCTCTTTCTTGAGGAAGGTCAAAGTGCACATGTCTATGACTGTGGTCCAAAGCGTGCACAGTTGAAACAATTAATTTGCCCCGCCCAAGTGATTGGATACCACTTTTAGGATTGTGTTAACACGAGCTCAGTTTTGGAGGAAAGAATTACCACCTACTGGGCTTAGAATTGTTCCTTCATTTATAAACAATCAACTTATCAGATTTCCAGTCTTAAGTAACAAGTTTATGTCATTCGGTGGATCAAATTTTGAGTGTTAATTTGGGAAATCGGATAAAAGACGAATTTACATTCAAGGAAACTAATATTAATATAAATTTAAGTCGAGATTAGATGACAGAGAAAACTACCGTATTGGAAGATAATTTCGATTTCAGTGTTCCAATAAGGCACAAATTCTAAACAAATGTTCCATCCCAGCCCAGTTATGAGTGACGGTTTCCTGATTTTGGTTTAGACAGAAAATTTAAAATTTCAGAATCATCTTAGGATGCCCAACCTGTTTGCTCTGAATTTACAATAATAATGTACATATTTAATTATTAATTATTCAGTATTAATTGAGAATTGAGTTGTGTATGGAAGTTACAAGATTAATTTGGGAAATAACTGTTCGAGTGCTGCTCTGTGCTGTTCAGTTCTGTTAACGATTGTGGAAAAATCCATAATTTGAAGTTTATCTAGTGTTAATAACGTGTTGAACGGAAGACAAAAATTGTAATTCTTACAATTTTTTATATGACAAAATAAAGAAATATTTTGAAACGCCATAGAAATAAAATAATATTATAAGTTTTGTGGGTTCAATCTTGCAAATGTACATTCTTTTGACAATTTTAAAAATATATTTTAATCAGTAAAACATACACACAGATTGATATGAGCAACTATTTTGTATGACAATTTTAAAAATATATTTTAATCAGTAAAACATACACACAGATTGATATGAGCAACTATTTTGTATGATTTATTTGTTTTAGAGTTTTCGCAATTTCCAAGCCATATATGCCAATAAGTTAGATGATAAATGAAAGGTCTTCAAATTGAAAGATCTCTAGATCTCTCAAGTGTGACCGAAAATAACCAAAGTTGAGCTATTGGCTTTTAAACTCAGGCAGAATTGCATAATTTGGTCTTCGGGAGGGTGGAGAGAAAAACTCCTAAGTGATGAAGTCAAAAAGTACAAAAAATATTTGTTTGAAAACGGTTCTGAAAATATAAAGAAAGGAATAAAAAAATATTTAAAACAGCCACAACCAAAACTAAATACCCTA
This sequence comes from Trissonchulus latispiculum, assembly GCA_030248195.1. NCBI lineage: Eukaryota > Metazoa > Nematoda > Enoplea > Enoplida > Ironidae > Trissonchulus > Trissonchulus latispiculum. Next base: position 8,740 of record JASAND010027076.1, read on the forward strand.
AAATTCCCCTTGAAATCAAGAAATATCTTAAAGACTAATTTCTTCTATTTTCAGCCAATCGGATTACGGTAGAACGTCCTCAGCACCCAATCAGAATGGAGCCAGCCAAAGGAACAGGAGTGAAGTGGAAGTCTTACGGTAGGTGTTTTGTGGGACATATTTCATCTAATTTCATTTGATCTAATTATGTCCTCTGAACAGCTCTTCTTTCTAGCTCATTAACTCCCTACAAGATTCTCATTTCGTCGAATCCCCTGTCGATTATCCTCTGACTGATTTAACGCCTCGTTTAGGCGAAATTGTTGAGATCTTTAGCAGTGCTAACAGGTCCTAGGTTTCTGAACGCTCGAAAGCTTACTCGACTTCATTTGTTATTCTGTTATTATTATATTTTTGCACTAATTAGTCAAGAATTTTATACAAATTTGTAGTAAAGTGTCAGAGTATAACTAGGCCTATGTATCAACACGCCGTTGGCGGAAACTGTTTTCAGGGAAAATATTTTTCCTCGGGTTTTCAGTAAAAATGACAAGATTTAGCTGAGTTGGAAGTTGCTAAATTGGGGTACCCCTAAAATGTTTGCTTTTATTCGTCTTTCTACAGATCATGAAATAAATTATGAAATTGTTGAAAAACTCTACACATTTCTGAATACTGAAGTATTAATTTCAGGGTAGTCAATAGGATTCTTAATTCTTAAGAAATGAAATCTAAATATGTTTCCACATCTTACAAATATTGACATTTCTTTTGTTTGTTTAAGTGTAACTTGTAAGTTGTAAGATAAACAAATCGGTATATAATTAATTACACAGAGCAAAACAGAAAAAGCAAAGTAACATACAAAAAATACAAAATTATGCAGTATTTGCGTAGTTTTCAAAATTTTTCTAAGTTGTCAGCATTAAGTTTTACTGTGCTTCAATGTTTCACCGTTTGTCCATTTATCCACATAGATCAAATTTTTCACCATTAAACCCGGTTTATACTTGTTCGTTTGTCCGCCCGTTTGGGCGTTTGCCGCTTGTCCGTAGACCACTTAAAATAAAATTAGCCGTTTGTCGATAAAAGTTGTTCGTTTGTTCGAAAGCAAAGTTGAGCCGTGTTCAACGTTTTCTTACGAACAAACGCGGACAAGAATGAAAGGGGGCTTTACTAATCTGTCACATTTTCCTATTTTTCGTGTCCTAATTAATTAATTAATTATAGTTCCTAACTCATGGATCCGAAAACCGCATCCGTGCCGCCCACCACCGGAATCGGTTCTCGGTCCTCCTTTTCCATCAGTTCGCTTCTGCGCTCTGAAAACAGCAACAGCAACCACAACAACAACAACAACAACAACAACAGCAACAACAACGAGAGCACCGAAGGTGAAGAGGGGCGAAGATCGTCGAGCGGTTCCGTTGCTGAGTCTGAGAGCTCCTCTTCGGAGCCGCCGCGCCGCAGCACCTCAACGCCCCTTCTCTCTCCGACCACTGCAGCTTTCACTGGCGCTAACTTCACTGGCTCGGCCGTGCCACAGCTCCAGGTTATAATCTCTTACGCTTCAACTGATTATGATACTGTGTGAAACATTAATATTTCCAGTTTCCACCTGGGTGGCTCAATCGGTAGAGCGTTGGCCTAGACAGCCAAGGGTTGTGGGTTCGTTCCCCACCTCAGGCCCAAATTTTTCGGGTCGGATGTGCTGTAGTGACATCCTTCTTTCTTTCGGTTATAATCTTATATTTATTCCATTCGTTTGCGCATATAGTCGCAAATTAAGGTGCATAATCACATGATGAGTAATTGTTATCAGTCGTTTAGCTACTTTAGTAGCTGTTCAGAGCAGCTACGAAAGGTTGTGGCTGAATGGTTTGTGTTCGATCCCTGCCCTGGACACTTTTCTTCACATCTTTCAATCCTGATTTCAACCTTTCACATTAGCTGTTTTCAACTAATTCCGACTAATCTTATTTTAGGTCTCGTTGGCTGGCCTGCCGGATTCGGGTGTGACCGGTGGTTCTCCGGGTAATCTGCCGTGGCTGTCCGCCGCCTACGCAGCCAATCCGATTAGACGCCCGTCCTTCGTTGGACCCCCTCCCTGGCTGGTGGGACAGGGACCCTCCACCTCCTTTCAGATGGACAAAACCTTCTTGTTGGCCGCTGCACATCCAGGTATAGACGGAGCTTTGGAGTAACTTTCTGTCCAAGGAAGACTGTAAAAAATAAATTACCTTCTAGACATGAAAAGAGAATTTTGAATGTTATGTAATTTTGAATATGTAATTTGTGCGTTGTGGATGCAACGTAAAAATGTTGAGTTTTCACGCCATTGATTCATAATTTTGATATTTTATTTACAAAATTGAAATTCGTGAAATTTCTGAAACTCCCTAAAGGACTTGTGGTGATAGTACACGCGGGCATCTGCAGGCTTGGAATATCTTACCTAAGTTTTGTTCTTTCAAAAGAAGACTAATCAAGTTGCTCATGCAGTAGCTAGTGTATGTAAGGTATCTTTCTAATCTTATTTGAAATTTAATTTCAAGGATTTTTAATTAAAGTTGGTATTTTGGAGAGATTAACGGTTGTGTTACTTTAACAGTAATCAACAGAAATTATTAATAATGGTTAGCCAAATTGGTTTCCCTTTTGCACCAGGCTTAATTTCAAATTTATTAAATTCTAGAAAATAGTACAAATATATACTTTTGCTATAATCGTAAAGAAATGGTAGTCAGAACAAGAAAATGATAAAAATTTTGGATCTTTTGCGCTTCCCCCCAGCCTAACCTTGATTTTTTAACAATAACTTTGAAATTTTGTATGGATGCATACTTGAGGCTGACGAATTCAAATAAAATTTCAAAAAAATTTTTAAAATTTAAAATTTTAGTTTGGTACGGGGGGAGGGAACCAAGGCAAACCGACAAATTCTTTTGAAAAATTTTGCTCAAAACTTTGCCCGCAAGAGTTCTCAGTGGCGCTGAGCACGAATCTGAAATACATTTTTCGATCCAGCTTTTCGTTAGCTCAGCATAAGCTAAAGCTGTAAGCTAAACATGTAAACTTATACTGAGATAACGAAAAGCTGAATGGAAAATGGATTTCAGATTCATGCTCAGCGCCCCTGAAAAATCCAGTATGCAAGTTTTCAGAAAATTTTTTTCAAAACTTTTTCGGTTCCCCTTGCTCCCCTTTTTACCAATGTAAAATTTAAAATTTTTCAAAATGTTTTAAAATTTTTAATTTTTTAAATGGCTGTAATAGATGTTTACAATGGTTCCCTTTTTTGCTGAAGTTTCTGCTTCTAGTTTGATGTGCTGACCAGCGGTTTTAAAATATATAATTCCTTTTATCTGATTTTCTACGAATTTAACAACTACAATAAAATTAAATAAATCCCTAATTTTATTGACATAAATTCTCACAAACTCGGTAGTGTTTACATCAACATAGTCTTTTTGCAACAAAAGAGCACTTCTTTATTTGCACGAACCGCTGAGCACATAATTGGGAGTTTAATGTCTTCTTGTACTCCCGAAATTCTTAAAGGCGCCTCACTGTCTGCCAAGCCTTGGACGGTCGTTTGAATTCCCACAGTAGTTTACTTTACGTCGTATCCTGTTACTGTACAACCACTTGAGTTGGACTCTTAGGACATTAATTAATACCTTTATTCCCATCAGTGGATAGAGGGGGGATTGCGAAACAAATTTTGGAAATAAAAAATGAAGAAATGTTTTAGAAACTTTGCTTGAAAATTAGGACAGCCAAAATCGTTTTCAAATGATTAATCGTTATACGTTAACGTTAACGTTACGATAACGTTAATTTTGGATGAGGCTTATGGTATCCTCCTTTATTCTTTAGAGTCCATGAAGCACTTAAAGGCCAATCCCTTGTTAGTAATCCGCGGATTTGCCGGGACAATTTGTGTGAATAAAGAAATTAGAATGTCTATTGTCTTTATCTGTACGGATTATAGTTCTGATTAATTGTCAGGTGTGTGTGTGATTGACAACATTTTACAGAAAATTTTTTGCAAACAAATACCTACTGAAAATATTGGAGTGAGAAATCATGTTGAAGGGAAAGAAAAATTATCAATACATGAATGATATTCAGAGTACAAACAAGTTATAAATTTGGGTTTTCACATTTTAGTTCCCAGTACTAAAATTTTTAAGATTTGACCGAACGATATGTAAGATATGCCATAGCTAAGTATTTGCCCACCGAGATTTCAAATATCGCAAAACTTTTCTAATTTCGCTTAATCTATTTTAAGATTCGCAACGAGGGACTAAGAGGAACCGAAAAATTTTTCGTTTTCAATACTCCGAAATGTTGCATGTCGCAGGACACGAATATGAAGTCTGCATTTCGATTCAGCTTTTCGTTAGCTTAATATGAGCCTAGCCTATGTTGTAATCTTTAAAGCAAATACGTAGTATCTGTATGTTTTCTTGTTTTCAAAGTTGCAACCGGTCAATGTATTTTTGTTTCAGGCTTCAGTCTTGGCAGCTCGCTCTGGCCGTCCAGCTCCGTTTCCATGACGACGGACCCCCTTCACGCCATCGTGGGCGGATCCGGAAACACCAGCAAATCCTATCGAAGACGAAAGGCTCGAACGGTTTTCTCCGATCAACAACTACAGGGTCTAGAGACGCGATTCGACGGCCAAAAGTACCTCTCCACTCCCGAACGAATCGAGCTGGCTGCGGCCCTCAATTTGTCGGAGACGCAGGTATTTGGAAAAATATTAGGAATTTTTGGAAATGTTGTAAATTCTGTAAGTTAACTGTATACTAAGTATCAGTGCATTGAGTATCTGATCAATGCTTAATTCTTAACCAATGCTGGGATTTGTAGATTAAGTGTGGGGTGAAAGTTGTACACAGTGGATTCGAATTCCGATTAGGCTGAATTCCACTGACTCACCTGTGACTCAGTTGGTCAGAGCGTCTGCGCGTTAAGCCAGGAGACTGCGCGTTCGAGTAAAGAAAAGTGCTCTGTTTTTTTGGTACTTGGTGGTGTGTAACTTTCTGCAACTTCAGGTGCTCTGGGAAAATTTGGTTAATTCTTACTCGTTTACTTGCTCGCTTCTACGAAAGGCCATTAGAAGGGTTTTTGTGAAATGCTCGATATCTATCAGATGAATTGTTGCTGTACTTCCTTTCTTAGGGCATTTGCAAAATTGCAGAAAGTTGGAAACTGTTCATTGAATTTCGACAAAGTTCTGATGTTATCTGCTTATTATGTAATCAGTGACAGGCCGATCAAAGCATTATGGAATTTTCAGCCGTTTCTATGCAACTCATTTTCTAATGTTTAGGTTTTATGCTTCCATTGTTTCAGGTCAAGACTTGGTTTCAGAACCGGCGAATGAAGCACAAAAAGTTCATCAAGAAGCACAAAGACCACGACTCCGGTGAACCCATCAGTCCGGTCTTCGTGGATCCCTCCTCAAATTAAATCTTTTGGAAAACTAAACTTAACTTTAAGCTTTAACCAAAGACATCCGCTGTGTTAGAACATTGTATCAGCATTGCCATTCTCATTATTCATTTATTTATCATATTTCTTGTGTAAATTTCTGTGACTGGTTTTACCCTTGACTGTTCAAATGTTTTTTGCAAAAAACCTAATGGGAATTGGCTAGCTTCTCTGAGGGTACCGAAAAAGTTGTCTCGTTGAAAAATCCAAAACTTAAAGGTGCAAGGATATTGACAATACAATTGACCTAAATGGTACAAATCTGCTTATGTGGTATTTTAGACACTTGTTTTGTTGTTTTACTTCTGTTCTGTAATTTATTTCTTGTAAGATATTACTTTGTAAATGTGTGTAACTGCTGTGTACAAGTTTGCATTTATGAAGAATTCTATTGTTGTCAACAGATTTTGTTTAATATTGATAGTTTTACACTGTAAAAAAATTTCCTAGCTGTTATCTATTTTTCGATGATCACTGTTGTCATTCAAGAAAAATAGATAACAGTTATCAGATATAAAAGATATCAGTTAGCTATTATTTCGGGATTGATTGAAAATCAAGAAAATTAGATAACAGTTATCTAATATTGCTGGCTAATATCAATCTTTTTAATTTGGGCATTAGTACTTCAACTGCAATTGCTAACCTGTACTCATTAAATATTGTTGATAGTGCCAAAATTTTTTAGTCTTAAAGTAAGTTAAATAGTTTAGATAGTTACCAATTTTAATAGTTTTCGGCGTTTTATGATGATAGCGGCAATAAGCAACATGGGAAGAGGAGAGGCTCCTCAGTAGCTACGAAACTGTACTGAAATTGCGCCTACACTAAATTTTACCTGATAGTAGAGGGGGCAAAGTTGTATCCGGCTCTATAATTTCAGACACAGCCTGGACCCAGAACCGGACGGCTTTCCCCAGAACCCCAGGCTCAGATTCCGAGAAACACTTCAATCAATCTGCACTGGCTAAATTGCACTATTATTATCCGTATTTGGTGCTACGACAGCAAAAGCATCAGGAACAAAGCGATACTTGGAACAAGGCGATACTTTGCTTAACTTAATGACGCTATTATTGTTTTCCAATATTTGCTGTGGACATTGTCAGTAGAACTAAAGATGAGAGCCAACTAGGGGATGGTAGAAGCTTAAAGTTCAATGCTGGAAAAGCTATGTAGTTCGCCTATTGCCACTTAATAATACTGGTTTTATGCAAAGAATGAACGAATTCCACAATGTAGCGTCCCATAGAGCCATTTCAAGTTGATGATGCCGGGTCAAAACTCAGCATACCATGCATGGAACTTTGGACCGCCGTGTATGATTAAACAAATGATTAAAGTTTCGAAATTTAGCCACAATTTTAAATTTAGCATCTATTTTAGCCCGCCTCAAAGTATAGTGTTGTTTTAGTAACCGATGTTAGTTTCAGTTTCAGTTTCAAGTCTCTTCCCAAAATAGCTTCAGCTCCAGTTTTAGTTTTAGTCGGAATTTCAGTTTCAGTTTTAATTCATTCGAAAACTGCAGATTCCAGCCTTGAAACATAATTAATGCATGAATTATGATTATATATACTTCCGCTGCAGAGTATTAACGAAAAAAACCGCTTTAAACCTTCAAATCTTCATGTCTTGAAAAAAGACTGAAACTAGTTTCAGTCCGAGTTTCAGTTTCTGAATATCAGTTAAATGACTAAATTAAAATTTAATTAATTTAAAGTTAAAATTCTGATCCTGTTAAATATCAGTGTTTTGCGTAAACTCCGAAACGTTGAAAATCAGCGCAATAAAATAATCTCAACGTCGAGGGCGTTGCTAGTGGTACAGCGTTCGGCTCAAGATCCGAAGCTGAGTGGTTCGATGCCCGCCCTGGACATCTTTCAATCCTGATTTCAAACTTTCATTGTCCCATCTTTCGTTTGAACTCGAAACCGTTGAAAGCATATATATGTCATTTAAAGCTCAAATCAGATCCCAAACTTGTCCACGAAGTTTCTTCAAAATACAATTTGCAAGTTTTGTATGCATCAGTTCTGTGAGACAATCCCGAAAAGCAGAATATTAACAATTTGCAGAATTTTTCGAACTTTACTAATATGCACAATAGCTGCTCGATAGCTTTTTCAATTCAAAGAAACGACTCTTCTCACCACAAACTTCCATTTGATTGTTGTTTGTTTGCCATAGTTTAAAGTTCACGTTTTGGCCCGTTTTAAACAGAAAGTGAAAATTTTGAATAGCTACAACCTTTTTATTCCAGGCCGAAATCATCTGAAATTTTAATAAATTGGGTAAAATTCTAAGAGCTATCACTGGGCGCGCTTTGAGCTAAATCCTATAGGTAGAATTTTTGACCCTGGCAGCCCAACCCACTTATGGGGGGTCCATTTTTGGACAAATTTCGCTCATTTTCACATGTAATGCTCTTTGAGTGGGATATTTTAACGAGTTTTCAAATTAAACTCGTATCTCTTACGGTTGCTGAACAATTTCACCTCAAAGTTGAGGTCCGCATATGTTAAATATAGGAAACAGAAAAAGTGGTCATTTTATTCTTGCGCCAAAAAATCTCTCGACGAACAGTAGTATTACTGCATAATTTTGTATTTATAATGTAGCTATAATCATAAACTGCGGTACGCTGGAAGTAGAACTTTGATTTAAGAATTTTTTAAAAATTTTTAAAAAATTTTTATTTATCGAAAACAGTGGAAAATCGTCAAAATCCAAAGTTTTTTGCAGTTGAAAAGTGGGGTCTTCGGAAAGAACTGCAAATTGCTCCAATTCAGAGGCCTAAATGAAAATTCTGACTCCAGGGTTCCGTAGTACTTGAATTGGCGGTTCCATTGATACCAATGGCTCCATTGTATGTTCTCCTAGTTTTGAGTTTTTTTGGCGCAAAATGGGCATTTTTTGCAAAATTTTTAAAATTTCGGGTTTTTCGAAAAGTTGGCTAAATTCCGACAACAGTATGATCCTAAACTGCCTATTTTCTATTCCAACTTGTGTATTCATGTCTTCGGATCTATTTGCAGCATGAATTATGCTGATAGCTGCGTCCAGTACTTCTCAGCGTGCCAAACGGGACCCTCGAACCCAGAATTTCTCAAAACAGCGATTTTTAAATTTTTTCAAAATATGGCATATTAAACATCAATCGAAAGTTCTCATTGCAGGGATGAATTCTTCTCATAGAACTATGTGTCGCAAATGCTTCCATTTTAAGTTAATCGCTTTTAAATGTTTCATTAAATCAGGAGGAACAAGGGCCGTGTTTCTCCGAGAAATTCTTTAGAGAAGCTTCTGCTTCTGTTTACAGAACAGTGGATGGAAGCAATCTTTTTTGGCCATTACGTACCTTTGGGGGTACCGATGGCAGGGTCTAAACCCAATAAAAAGGGGTGAAACCCCTTTTTATTGGAAGCCATCCAATTCAAATGGCCGGATAGCTAGCAAAATTTTGATTGCTAATATCCAAAGCGTTGGATTGGATGGCTGACAGTGAATATTGTGGATATTTCAGTATCCAAAAGGATGATTCTCGACCAAACATCTAAATGCAAATTAAAGATCGAAGAGCATTATCCGGTTCCTATCGTCTGTGATCTGTGATGTGCCTCTATTCGGCACAGTATTAGGGAGCATATTCGCTTTGTTTTCCGCAATTATTCTAATTTGAACAAAAAACTAATAAATACTAGTAATCCTTTAATTTTAGGTAACAGCCCTCTATTTTTCACGGATAACAGTTACCTTGGAATTTATGGTAAAGGCTATGAAAGTTAAATTGGTAACAAGTCTCAAATTTTAACTGTTTGCTGCCATCCCAAATTATTAGATAACAGTTATCTAATTTGTTGGGATGTCACAAATTCCCTATCTAAGAAAAATAGATAACTGTTATGCAATTTTTTTTACAGTGCGTGCCTAGCTAGGTTTTTCAATACGTAGAATTCAAATGTGCATTAGTTTCTATGTAGCTTTAGTTCACGTATGTGGTCCTGACAACTCCTTTTTTTTCGGAGGGTTGGGGTCATGGCTAACAGCTGGTCAATCGGTCAGAAGGGGCTGAGGTATATACTGTACCTAAAAATATGCGCACTCAGATTATATATAGAGGTTGGAGAGCTCGAATTTGGTGTTAGTTTTACTGTAACAGCCAACCTGCACCTTTTTACAGAAACTTGTTGGTGATTTTTTTCTTTTATGAAAAAGTTCGCAGAAAAGACTAAAACCAAAAAAAGTTTTCTTTTTGGATAGTGCATGCATCGCTAGAAGCCATTTCTGTAACATTTGCTGACAATTCAGGACAGAACCGCACGTTTTGGAAATATTGTTGCTTGCTTCTATTTTCGCAAGTTATAAATTTAAAGATTCACCAAAAATTCAAACTTAAAGCTTAAACTTTTAGACACAATTTTTTAGCGTAACTTTTTCGCTTTCCAGTAATTATAATATATAACACGTCGGAGTCATCTTTGAATGGTTAAACAGAATGTAGGAGCAGTTTTGAGAACTTTCATGGGGGGACTACAAAATATGTGAACTCGCAGAATTTGTACTGGTCAGGAATCAAACAAAAGCAACCCCACCATTCTTGGGCGTGCTTTTACGAGATTACAATATTTCAATGTTGTTCTGGTGCAGATTTAATCTATGTACGCATTGTACTAATAATCCCAAATTAGCAATCTATTGTTACTAGTCTAGTGAACAGTTAATTCTCAAGCAAGGACTTCGAAAAACCAAACCAGAAACTCATCGTTCTAAAAACGCTACAAAGTTTGATATGCGCAATGAACGATACTTATTGTAAATGTTAGCTATAGTTTGAAGTAGGACTTTGTCACTCATTAACTGAAGTATATAATATGCTTAAAATTTACAACTGTAGCATCAATAAGCGAAATTGATATTAATGGAATAGATAATTTTGAAATCTGTGAGCTTCATTTGTATTCACAATATCAGGATTAAACTGGCGGACTAATTGGATTAACTTAAACGGATTAACTTAAACGGATTAAAAGCGTATTCATAAAATACCGATTAAACTACTTACATGACCTAATTTAATCCATTTAAGTTAATCCGTTTAGGGGGGGGGCGACTAAAATGGGGGTGCCCCGAATTTGTCCGATTGGCCTTCATTTTGGCGAAGTTAAAGAGCATGGGTGTGGTCAAAAAATACTTGGTCGTTGTCGTCTGTCGGTCAGTCTGTCGGATCGTGTGTAAAGGCTTTCTGCAGCCACAGAAGTCGCAAACCTTCACTAATCTAGCTGAAATCGTTTGTGGGTATGTTTTCAACCACGCTGAGTTCAAGTATCTCAGAAAATTTAATTTCAAAAAATTTGATTTTTTCGATTTCTAGGGCACTATTGCCCAAAAACGGCGATTTTGGCAATTTTTGAAGATTAAAGTTGACATAAAAAATTTTTCACGCGGCAGAATTTCTTGCCATTTGGCAGAAATGAGTACTCCTATAGGGCCTCCTTTTATGCCAAATTACAGCCTTATAGCTCGCACCAGTAATAAAATATTCCTTTCTTTAGCCAAAAATTTTCAAAATTTTGGCGAAACTTCAAATTTGAACAGTAATTCCCTTAGATGCAGATAATATACAGACGTCTAGTATTTTTCCGCAGATAGGGTGCCAAGTCATATTTGCCAATGACAAGCTTGAAGCTTGGGTCTTGCCTCCAGCAGAGATTTTTAATTAATTATGTTGGTAGTTGTGAAAAAGGGGGGGGGGTCGGGCACATAAACGCGACGGCTGCACATGGCTGGAAGGCAGCTAAGAACCAACCACCAAGTATTTTTTTGACCACACCCATGCTCTTTAACTTCGCCAAAAAGTAGGCCAATCGGACAAAGTCGGGGCAAAAGTTTAGTCGCCACCCCCTTAAGGTGCTGGTTTCCTTTCGGGTATTTTTGACTCCTACGGCTTTAATCCTTTACGCAAAGGGCTAAAACTTACGAAATAACCTATTTCCGTGCTCTTTAACATTTTAGGACCAGTCTCGTATTCTTAGGCCAAAAGATAAGAAAGTTTTGGTTTTTGGCCTGAGTCTCCCAGTAGGTTGACAAGACACTGGATTGGTTGGTATGGCTGGAAAGAGGACACGAAAATGAACATTTTTGCTCTTACAACCTTTAAGCTATCTCCAGTGGTTAAGTCAGTATAAGCAAAAAACTGCTTTTAGGGTCAAATAATGGCCATTTTCGAGGAAATCAGTTTTTTCAAAATTACTGCCACATGTTAGGCACAAATTTGGCTTAGTTATACTCAATCGATACATCGTCCAAATGCACATTTCATGAATGCCTATTAGCCGGACTTTATTGCTTTCAGCTAGAGATTTGGCCGAAAAACCGTTTTGGCAAAACTGCGGTTATTTTGTTTCGAACATCGATTTCTCAAAAACTACTCGACGGATTCCGGAGCTTTTCGGCAGAATCGAAATTCGCACTTCTGCGGAGGGACGTTTTTCTTGGTTTGGGCTAAAACGTATTGAGTTGCAAGAAAACTCAATGCGAAGTTGCGAAATTTCATGTTACTGTGCATTTAGCCGATTTTCTCGACCGTTAAGACCTGCTGAGCCAAATCCAAAAAAACGACCCTCGGCCCATATGTCCTTCATATCGAGGCACAAAAAGAACTTTTGGCCGATTCTTCAGTTTTGAGAAATCGATGTTCAAAGACTTTTGGTCTATATTCATCCTGTTAGATGTCAGCATGTCAGAAAATTTCTGCTATTTTTTGCTAATTTTGCCAGTTCGGTAAGCTCATGTGAACGTATAGATAATAAGCTTTAAAATGATGTATAAAGCTCTTTGCAACTCCCAAAATTGCGAAAGTTATAGCGTTTCAAAGAAATCACCACAAAAGCACTGCACAAAAGGATACCACCACCTTAAGTCGTGGCAAAGTTTAATCCGTTTAAGTAGTTTAATCCATGATTTTATGAATACGTATTTTAAATCCATTTAAGTTAATCCGTTTAATCATTTTATGAAAAGGCCCTAAGAATGAACCAAATGCCTAGAATTCACGAATTTCTAATTTAACTATAGCTTGGAAGTTTTTCGTGAATTCCGAGAAGTGGGTGCATTTCTGCTAGTTGCCTCTGCCTCCAATCCAAAACTCAGTTGCAGCTCAATAGCTGTTAAATCCTTAAATGAAGTGGGGTATTGGAGAAATTTTTTATAATCCAGAATATCCTATTCTCACGAATTCTGGGAGTGAACTGCGTCCATTCCTATCAAGAGTTCGTTCTATTACAAGTTGTTCAGATCGTTTGAGTTTTCGAATGATGCTCACTTGATTCTGGGTATTCTGCAGCTGGTCATTCTGCAACATCAGAAATCTGCAGCAGTGTAGCGGGGCTAGTAGGTTTGCCTACGTACTAACACCGTTACCACGCCCTGACGTAGCGGACGCGGAGACCGTGGCACAGATGGATAACAGACCGACTACAGGAGACGGTCGGGACAGCCTCGCCAGACAATAAACGCAGGGGTAATTCCGATCCTAAGGGCGAGACGACTCGCGCTCTCACTCACTCAGAATGTAACTACCTATCTAGCAGGAGCTCAGGAAACTCAAACCTAACTAAATATACTTTAATAAGGAACAAGAACAATAAGTTATAATTAATAACAATATAAAATATAAAATACAGGGATGACCCTCAAGCATACACAAACAACACACAATACAAAAGACTTACAGTTGTAGGGCTGACTGGGGTCAGCCAACGTACCAAATGCTCTGGGGAGAGCTGAGGGAGGCACACAGAGTATATACAGAGGTTTAAGGGGGAGAGTAGCGTAATTAAACACAAGCGCACGTAATGACAGAATTATACAAGAGAGAAGGGGGGAAGCGAGTGTTGGGTTGGACCCTCCCACGAGCGCCCCCTAGTGGAAATTTCCCCCAATCACGTAGCTCCCAAAGTCACGAGGTGGGGGGAACCCACCCAATCCCACGGATACACGTTGGGGGAGCTACGTGACTTGCAAACGTGTCCCAGCCCAAGGTGATGATGTTATATGAAGCCAAGCGGGTAGCTATGCTAGCTACAACCGCCAGCAACGGAAAGGTTGACCATTCCAACCTTGATCCGTTACAGCAGGACCAGCGCTATTTCGATCGTGGAAACAAAATTTTGATTCCAATAAAAATGGCGAAAAACCAAAAATCTTAGATTTTCTGTGGATGAAACCCAGAATTCCAAGATTTTGAAATTTACGATCTCAATTTCCTGACGATTCTAAAAATATATATTGGAGTTTACTTCAAAGATGGTCAGTACACAGATTTTTTTGGTCGTACTAGCTTCTGTCTTTCCTTAAAACATGGCATTCTGTATAACATCAAGAGTACATAATACATAAGAGTATGACAAGCGTCATAGAGCTATGCATTACAAGCCTGCTACATCCTCTGCACGCTATCGGCTGACCCCCTGCCTGAATCAGGCCCCCTTTGACCCCGCCCCTACCTATGTAAGTGCTCCAAACGGGGAATCGGGGTCAGTGTTACTATACTTACATATTAAAATTGACGGGGGCCCAATTTATGCAGCGGGTATAGGTATAAGCTTGATTTACACACTTACATTTACACATTTACACATCAGTGTACAAAATATACAAACACGAGCCTGATCCCCCGTTTGGACCAAGTACATGTACAGGGGGGGGGTCAGCCGATAGCGTGCAGAGGATGTAACAAGCTTATAATGCATAGCGCATGACGGTTTTCATACTCCTGCGTATTATGTACTCTTGATAACATGAAATTGTGCTTTATGTCAACACACAAGGCTTACATAACTACCCCTTAACGAAACAACACCAGCTTTATTTACATTAACTTAACCAACACAACATGCATGTATACAGAATGCAGGAAAATATGAAAAATTACACCAGAATAAAAACCGTAGAAATCAGTAAAACAAAAGAAGCATCAGATTTGTGTAAAAGCAAGACTTGGCTCTTCTACTAGGTAAAGATCACTGGTTTTCTCGCGACTGCTGACGGACCAAAAATTTGTAGTACAGCCGATAGGGCGGCCGTGACAGGGCTTCAATCTCTCGCCTTTCCGTCAGTTTTCCCGCGTCAGCGGTCGCGTCTCCGCTCAGCAGCCATTCGTCCACTAGTCGAATCTCGTCTCCGATCGCATTCTGCTCAGTCTATTTGTTGAGGAAAGCCTGAAAGCGACTGTAGCGAGATTCGGTGACACTTTGGTGATACTGAAACAAGGAAAACGAGAAATATGTATGTACAAAAGATTATAATCATCTCATTAATTGTCTCAATCGTCTCAATAATTTTATCAGAATCTTCTGGTTTAATGCCATGTCGAGTGCTTAATATTAAGACCCCTAGGCAAGTGCTATACAATATAGTTTAGACCACCAATTTTATAGTTACTAATAATAATTATAAAATAATATTCCATTAATATTCCAAATTTTTAAATTGAAAAGAGACCCGGGGGACCTTTTCCACCCCAAAGCCTAATGTCAAAATCTGGTCTGCATCAAATTGTTCTACATAGCTGCATATATATTTGGACATCATTTCCTTAAGCATTCTGAAGTTGAAGAAATTCAGACATGGGCACATAAGGACCTTTTCCACCTCCCATGCCCATGCCTGATTCCAATCAACTGTAGTACCACTACCACGCACAAATTCATGCTGGTTTAGAATGCAGCTTAAGCTTTATCAAAAGCTTTGGCTGACCAGCTAACACACAAGGAAATCATTTTAGACTCTTTACAAAACGTCTAACATGACATGGTACGTCTCAAAGTGTTTAAGTTAGCTAACAGCCTAGTGCCTAACATAAGATTACTGCACACTTAGCTTGTATTATCTCCACTCCACTTCCATACTCGCAACAAGGTTAGTATCCAATAACCAACTTAATAGCATTGTGTAGTGATATTTGTGATTTTGCCCCTGAGTCCATCCATTAGGAGGCATTTAAATACTGGTCAAATGGTTTCCAGCTCCAAATTTCCTAGCTAATTCCGCAAAACAGGTGTTCTTTTAAAAGATGTTTCTAGAAAGCAGACAAACACAGACAATTACAATTTCCATATTCAGACTCCAGGTATAGTCATTTTGTGTAACTCTAGGTTTGCAACGTCCTATGAACATTCATCATATGCGCTTGCAAACACTGCTCAAAAGGCCTAGCCTGGGGCCAATATGCATTCCAAATGTCTTTGAAATAATATTAGTCAAATTTTAGAAATTTGCTTTTGATGGGCCGGACCGGGCCGGGCACCGTGCAGTAAGTAATTTAGTGAAACTAATTTTATTCTGGATCTAACTGGGATACGTTTCGTGTACGACCGAGCTCTGAAATCCAACCCTGACGTTGCTGACGTGCAGCTGTTTATAAGCTTCAAAGGGAGAAGTCTAAAATTTCTGTTATAAAGCAAAATCAAAAAGTTTCTAAAACTTAGCTTTAAGGCCACTGCATCGTACATCGTAGTTGATCGAATCCTCTCTTGATGTTTTTCTAAAATCTGCCTTAAAAAGTATCAAAAATCTTAATTTTTATTTGTATTTTGGATAAGCCTGCGAAAATTTGCACCGGCCGGCCCACGAAAAATTGGGCCGGTGAGCAACACTACTTTATATTAACTCAGAGAGCTGGAAGTCGTACTTTTTAAAGCGAACTGAAACTGAAATTATTTTACGTTGCCAACTGAAACACTTAAACTATTTTGATACGCCGACTGAAACTGAAATTATTTCGGACCACTGACTGAAACTGAAACTAAAAAATCAAAATCGGCTACTGAAACAACACTAAAAAAGAGCACACAAGAAAGTTCACCAGTTCCATGCAAGTGTAGATATGAAACAAAATCAATACGTCTTAGCCAGGCCAACGACAAGCCAAACGGCCAACTGACAACAAATAGTCAATGGCCAACGGCCAAGTCAATTGGCCAAGAAATTCTCGGCCAACGGCCAAGTCAATTGGCCAAGAAATTCTCGGCCAACGGCCAAGTCAATTGGCCAAGAAATTCTCGGCCAACGGCCAAGTCAATTGGCCAAGAAATTATCGGCCAGCGGCCGGCCGGCCACTGGCCGCACCGGCCAACGCCCGAGGTTTGTAGGAAATTTTAACATTTCTGGAGGAGTCTTTATAGCCCAACATTTTCGTGAAACCACTGTAACGAAATATGGCATCAGTTACCGAATGTATCCTAAAAAACTAAATGTACTAAACTAAATATACTAAAATATAAACTAAAAAAAGTTCAGTTTGTAACACAAGTTTTCGGAAAACACTGAAGCAGAACCAATTCAAAGCGCCACCTTAATTTCTGGTCTTCATGGAAAAGTAATGCACTTTTATGGGAAAGTAGAGTGCCCACAAAAATGTCCTAAACTAAAATCAAGACTATTTCTCTATGTATTGTGAGCGTGACACATCCTTCTTCATGCTAACAGCTGACCCCCCGCCCCGTAAATTGGACCCTTCACTTCAAAGAAATTTTCGCGCTGTTTGTGTTCTAAAGCTCGAAGCAGTCACAAAACTCGGGAACGTAGTACTAGTGCTTTCGAACTTTAGCACACAAACATAGAACGAGTGAGCGTACCCCCGTTTCGATGGGTGGGTACCAATTTGCGGGGGAGGGGTTAGCCGTTAGCGTCCAAAGGTTGTGTCACGCTTATAACACATAGAGTATGTCTTATGTACTCTTGCTAAAATTAACCAACTACGACGAATTAACATTTAACAAACACATTTACTGCATAAAAACAAGCACACACAAAAACAAAATATAGCAACTAATTTGGATTAATTAGCACCAACTGCCGTTCTTCTTTCACCAGTAAATTCTGTTAAAAATAAAAGAATAGAGTGTTACAACAGTATCTATATGTAAGCCCAAGATATATACAAGCTATACAAAAGTAAAAACGGGAGAGATAAATCCCATTTGAAGGGTCTACGCGGTTTCCCTACCAAGGAGGGACAACCATGCTCTCTACAATACAAAACCGGGAACAGTTTTGGGTGCGTCATGTCAGGTCGTTCAACAACTGTCTTGTTGTAACTCCTTAAAAACTTAATTTTTTTGCAAAATTCACCTTTTCTGCGAACATTTCCGGAAAGTAACGAGTTTCCTCAATTTTGGCGAATTTAGCGTTGATGATTGAGGGAAAAACTAAAGTTTAAGCGAAAGTAATAATGGGAAGTGAGCTCCGCTGAACATCATCAAAGTCAAGTTTTCCGTGAACAAACTTCGCAATATTCACCAAAATTGGCGTAAATAGCTAGCTTTCGCGATGTTCACGGAAAAGATAAACTTCGCAAAAAATAATGTTTTTAGTACTACAGAAAATATAACATGATAAATTTGCTAGCAACAACATAGCCCGCTGAGCGAATGCTTAAAATACTGCCGCTTTTAAACACTTATAAAAGAACATATAGCTTTTCAGTGGATGGAGGATGCATAATTTCTAATAATATACATTGGCACAATTTTCGCCAGCAATACGTTTGAATTTTTTGCGAAAAATATTCGCCAATAAATGCCTCGCAATTTGCATCATCAAGAGGCATTCATTACATGAAATTAAATTCTCGGCCCACCAACAACAAAATCCAAGCTTCAAGCAAAAGTACATAATAACTAAGAGTGTGACAAGCGTCAAGCTCACTGAAATAACCGCACGGCAGTCTGGTTTGGGGGCCAAGCTTTCTATCCTTGGTCTTCGCTTCTCCGCTTCTTGACTTTTGCAGTCCGCGGAGAGCAGCATTTTTCTGTTCACAAGATGAACCACAATAATGCTGAACCACTTACAAAAAAAACAAGCGTCAAGCTCTTAGTTATTAGAGACATGATATGCACGATAACGGCTGACCCCCCCCCACAAATTAGACCCATCACTTCAAAGAAATTCGCACGCTATGCTTGTGTTCTAAAGCTCGAAAACACTACTACTCACCTGGTTCAATGTGCGTCTGTTGCGAGCTTCAGCACACAAATATAGCGTGCGAAATTCTTTGAAGTGATGGGTCTAATTTGTGGGGGGGTCAGCCGTTATCGTGCATATCATGTCTCCAAGCCTAATAACTAAGAGCTTGACGCTTGTTTCTTGTAAGTGGTTCAGCATTATTGTGGTTCATCTTGTGAACCGAAAAATGCTGCTCTCCGCGGACTGCAAAAATTCAAGAAGCGGAGAAGCGAAGACCAAGGATAGAAAACTTGGCCCCCAAACCAGACTGCCGTGCGGTTATTTCAGTGAGCTTGACGCTTGTCACACTCTTAGTTATTTCTTGCTTCAAGTCAGGCTCGCTCAAGTAGATGGATACTATAATAGTACATACATTATATACCTACAATTTTATGTTGGCTTATTTATACTCAATCAATACAACGTCCAAATGTCCATTTTATGAATGCCTATTATCCGGACGTTATTGCTTTAAGCTAGAGATTTGGCCGAAAAACCATTTTCAGGGCTGCCGCGCGACCTTTCTTAGAAAGAAGGAAATAAAAAAGGAATTTTGCACCCGAAAAAAAGGAAAAAAGAAATTTGTCAGACAAAAAATAGGAAACAAGAAAGTAAAATGCTCCTCCGGAGCATGGAAAAGTAATATGGGTGGATGGGGTGAGGTTGCGAAATCAAGAGAGGACTAGCTTTGAAAACGCTTAATATGGGCTAGGTTGTAAAAGAAAGGAGGACTAGGTTGTGGGCGAGCTAATATGGGCACAGCGTCGTCGAACAGCCCATATTCGCGGGCTGTAAATATTATACATTCATCTATATCGATTTCTAGACTTTAAATTATGGCTCCAGTCCAGATTCTAGTGATGTTTCAGGCGAATCATTTATTTTCAGTTTCAGTTTCAGATTCAGTTTTAGGTCTGCTAATTGAGGATTTTCAGTTTCAGTTTCAGACGGTTGCTCGTCGGAATTTTAGATTCAGATTCAGTTTCAGTTTCATGTCTCATTTTATCTGATTTTCAGTTTCAGTTTCAGGCGGTTGCTCGCCGGAATTTCAGATTCAGTTTCAGTTTCAGTTTCAGGCCTCACTCGAATCATTTTCAGTTTCAGTTTCAGTTTCAGGCCTTCACTAAAATTTTATTTTTATATTTTTACTAGCAAAATTGTAACTTTAAACCTTATGGAACGTTTTAAAACAAATTATTTTTATTAGGTTGTGGTATAATCAGTAAAACTTCAATATTCAACAGTAAAACTGAAAGTGTTTAACTATAAAACATCTGTAAAATTTATGACTGATATGGTCAGTTTTGCGAGAATGGAATGTATCCAGGTATGTGCATGCATAATCTACTAGAAAGTAGAAATTCATTTGTTTCATACAACAGCACAACATTAACATTGCTTGTAATGTTTTTAAATGCATATGTTCGAGCTGATAATAATTTCAGACAACACGTCATCGGAAAATGGTATTTTCAGGCTAAGCGTAGTCTGAAATTACACGTTTCAGGCTAAGCGTTGTCCGAAATTACAATTTTCAGTCTAAGCGTAGAACTAAATCGATTGATACTTTAAGGTCAAGCAAGAGCTGAAATTATTTTCAGATTCAATGGTCGCCTGAAATTATTCCAGTTTCAGTTTCAGGCCTGTTTCCTTCAGAATTTCAGTTTCAGTTTCAGACGTCGAGCTCTAATATTTTCAGTTTCAGTTTCAGTTTTAGGTGCTGAAACTGAAATATGTACTGACTGGAAATATTTTCAGTTTCAGTTTCAGGTGCTGAAACATCATTCTAAATTAGATGATATAATCTATATCCGAATATTCGTACTTCCATGTATTATACAGTCAGACTTTTCCTTCGAGAAAGTCTAAGCTTACTAGTGTTCATTTTATGCATTTATATATACAGACAGCATATTTAAAGAATAATTTCATAGCGATTGTCATTGACTGCAACCCTGCCGGATTGAACCAATGGTTTTACCGCCACATCCTTATCTTTCTGTCCGATACTTGTCATAGTCCAACTAAATTTAAGGTATATATATGGCTAGCCTAAAACTGACCAGGCAAACTACTACGTTCTCGCAGATTATCCAATCAACATTTTTACTCTAATGTTGACGGTTCTATATGTGACAAACGCTGAAGCGAAGCGTGCAAGCCCGCGAATATGGGCTGTTCGGCGACGCTGTGCCCATATTAGCTCGCCCACAACCTAGTCCTCCTCTCTTTTACAACCTAGCCCATATTAAGCGCTTTCAAAGCTAGTCTTCTCTTGATTTCGCAGCCTCACCCCATCCACCCATATTACTTTTCCATGCTCCGGAGGAGCATTTTACTTTCTTGTCCTCTTAGCACTTTAAAGATTCTCTGACAATATTCCAACATTGTTAAACATTGGCCTTAAGATTAGCTCGTATGTCGAGGCCGAGGGAGAATTGGCAAGGGAAGGCCCCCATGAACGAACTTCCCCATCAAAAATGTGGATCCCCCTTTTGGTACCAAGTTTTGCAGTGAAAAAATCAGAAAGCGAAATTTTCAAAATTTCTCTTTTTTAACTGAACTAATTTAATTGGTTGGCATAGCTTAATTTTCTGGCTTAATGATGGATGCGTTTCCAGTGAGATTAATGAGTTAAGAAGGATCCGCAGCGCATTTACAGTACACAGGACTATGGCTATGGGGCCACTTTTCGTGGGTGGTACAATGACAAAAGTTGTTCGGCTCGCCAAGGGCTTTCATTTGATACCAAGCTTGACCAGTTTCGAAGACCTTCATTTTTGAGCCCCACCGGACCCACTGGGGGTGGGGCACCCACCCACAGGTCGGAGGGGCCACTTTTTGTAGGTGGTACAATGACAAAAGTTGTTCGCCTCGCCAAGGGCTTTCATTTGATACCAAACCTGGACACTTTTGAAGACTTTCATTTTTGACCCACACCCGATATCGCGCCCCTACATAATAAAAGGAATTTTCAGAGATAAATTCATAACGTTACTGAGCAAAAACCTAAATTTTTTCCATTTTAGCAAAAAACTAAATTTTTTCCATTTTGAACAGCCACACAAGGTTTGTCACATTTACATATATACGTTTCTAAGCAAAGAGAATTTAAGCAAAACGCCATTTAATGCAACTACGGAAGAAGCTTCGTCTTCTTGATTACAGTAAATATGATATTATGAAATAGAAAATACGCGCCGAAGGGGGGGATTTTTTGGTTTTGTACCCCCTTTGTATTTTTATCTTAGTTTTTCCGACCCTCGAATCGCAAACAGGAAGGCGACCCTGTATCTGCACTTGACTTAAGTTTTTTTAAATAATCATTATCTAGCTTCGCAAAGATTTGAAGTTTTAAAGTTTAAATTGAGAACACCTTCAGTACAGGTTTTGGAGAATCTATCCTTTAAATATCAAACTTTGATGGAAAGAAACAGTCAAGCAAAGCAATGCGACCTGACATAAAATAGTTCATCCGAGACATTTTAACCCGCAGAACGAGAATTCTGTTATTTTAGCTTGCAGTAGCTTATAACTGGGTTAAAACAGCGACATTTGAGGAACACAGCACTTCAGAAACTGAATCGGCTATGAACCTTCAACGCTTTTTAATGAAGAAATAGGCCTTCTCCAGATTCCACTAATATCTAAAGTTTACACTGGATTGCACCAAAAGAGATAATCACGAGGTTCAGATTATCTCGAGATTAGCTCATGATTAACTGGAGATTATCCTCACCGAGCTTTGCACCAACTAAAGCTAGAGATAATCGTGAGCTCGAGATAATCCCCAACTACTGAAATTTCAATCCTACCCCTGAGTAGGATTAAGGGGGGGGTCGCGAATTTTCGACCATCTCCGATTTTTCTCATTTTCACATATTTTGTAGTCCCCATGGGTCCCCAAAACAAGACAGTTGCGTTTGTTGCAAAACTTTTCCTATCATTCACAATAGTCCTCCAAAGGTGACCTCGACATGTGTTAAACATAGGAAAACGAAAAAGTTAGGAAAATTTCGCGGTGACCAAAAGTTTGAGCGCTGTGCAAGAGCAAACGAGCTATAACTTGGGAAAATGTTAATCTGAACTAGGTAGCGTGTTAATATCTATATGAGGTGTTTTTGCGTTAGCTCAGCGAATTTCTAGAAATTTTCAAAGTTGGATGAAGTCGGTTTTTGCTAAATTCTGACTTACAAAAATGCTACCGAAGAAATGTTTCGTCATGTCCTCAACTAACCATTCACTGCACAAATTTCGCGTATAGATATTAACACCGTACACAAACAGAGCTTCAATTTGCATACGCGCAATCCCTGCTGCTGCTTGGGAGTAGATCACACTTTTGGTCACCGCGTTGGAGTATTGCCTCCAAATACGCCATTTTCTCAAATTTTTGAATATAATGGTCCATAAGTCGGATGAAAGCCGAGTTATCCCAACCAAATTCGGTTTGCCAGTTTGCACATATGAAAGGAAGATGTGTGCTAAATTCCACTGCAATTGCTGGTGTTTAACTGTGGATGCATGCCTCAGTGCGATGTCGGAAGCCTATAGTCAAAAATGGCAAATTTTCAAATGTTTTAAATATAGCCAAATTTTATATCGAATTGAAGCTCTCGGTGTCCTGAACATTTTATCTTCTTGCACCAAGTCTCTACAAAGCAGTTTCAGAAAGTTAGAGCGCGTTAAAGTTTGAAGTAAATTACAGTCGGAAGGAGCTTGAGCAAATCGTTCAAACGCTGTTTCTCGCTCGGTGCTTGGCGTATCATTGTCATTTGCACAGCAATAAATAGCCCCGGATAGTGGCTTCAATTTGATCTATTGGCCATGCCGTAGTCTTTTGTCATCGTATGTGCACACGACTTCGAAGCCCTCAGCGAGGCATGGTCGCGTAAATACTAAATCGTAGGGATTTGAACTGCAATATCTCTTATCTGGATTGACCCTAGACTCTAAAAATTTGTCTTGTTTTTGGACACATATTAAGGTATATTATAGCCAAAAATGAGCGAAATCGGTGACTACAAAATTTGGTACCCGGCGACCCCCCCTTAAGTCAAGATAATCTCGAGGTTTCAATTAGAGATGCCTGAATTTGAGCCGTTGGTGTAAAGTTCTTCTATTTTGGCAACAAGTTTTCAGCATTGTTATACTTTGCAAACACTATAGCTCACTACACTTAATTACAGAGGCCTTTATCGATATATTCAAAAACATTTGTTTTCTAAATACCTTAATACCACCAAAAATTGTTTATACAGAAAACATACGCAAGAATTTATTGATGTACCCTTATCTAAAAACATTGAAGTCCAAATCAATAATATCTTGTATTTGAATCTCCAAACAATCCTTTTTATCTGAAATGCTTAAACTGGCTAATATGGTGAAGGACATATTCCCGACTGATGCCGCTCAAGTATCGCTCAAGTAAATATTATTTTGTAATCAACAGATTAGCCTTCAAAATGTTCCCAATTTGATTGGCGAAACTGCTCATCACATGACATAAAAACACAATTTGATTGGTTAATAATTAACTCGAGATAATCTCGAGCTTAAGCTGTAGATCGAATAATCTCGAACTAATTTTGGTTGGTGCAACAGATAATCTCTAACTCGGAGTTAGGGATAAGCTACAGCTAATTCAATCCTGAACTTGAAGATTATCTCCAGCTTAAGCTTGAGATAATCTTGATGTTGGTGCAAACGGGCGTACGTAAAATATACCCAGAATGTGGTAGACCCTATGGTTTCGTCCATTTTTAAAAAAATAGCGGTAGAGTCAGAGTTCCGTATTTCCATTAAACCTAAGCCAAGAAAGTCCATTAAACTTAATACTTTCTCGTTTTGGATTAATTTATTAAAAATAACATAACTGAAGTGGGAAATTTGACGTTAAATAACATCTTATCTTGGTATACCTATACTTCCAAATACCAGGGCTACGAATAATCTGGTTGCATTAATTTTTAATACGGAAGGAGGTTAGGATCTTTATAAATTCTAAATCAAAGGTATATCATTAAAATAAAACAGTGAAAATTTCAACATGGAAATCCTCCTCTTTTAGGCTATTAAAGGGGGAAATTTTGGCATGCTAGAATTTCCCCCTGGGGAAAATTTAGCATGGGGTAAATTTTGGCATGCAACACCGGCCCCCTTTCACGGATGTAGTCATCATTTGAGGTGACACTCCTGGCGCTACGGCTGTGTATCCGGGGATGAGAACCAGCACCCCTTGTCCCTGAAGCAGGGATGGAGATATTCTCCAGGGGTCACCTTTACCTTTACCTTACTTTAACTGTCCCTCACTACTATTCCTCACAATGACTACGGACTCTGTCTCTCACCAAGAGTACATAACAAGTAATAAAAATGCTCCTCCGGAGCATGAAAAAGTAATATGGGTGGTGGTGAGGTTGTAAAATCAAGAGAGGACTAGTCTTAGAAATGCTTAATATGGGGCTAGGTTCAAAAAAAGAACAGGACTAGGTTGTGGGCGAATTAATATGGGCACAGCTTCGCCGAGCAACCCATATTCGCGGACTAAGATATATATACATACTACATATGTGTTCAGATGTGTTATATACGGTACGTAAATAATATACGACTATGATAAACTAGTTTTAGTGGAAGCAAACATTTCTTTCGGTAAACTCTTAATATTTATCTACTGAGCGTTTTAACCATTTATAAGAAAGTATATATTTCAACAATAACTTCATGATCAGGACACTCTCCGATGATCTACTATTTCTATTCAACCGTTAGCGTTACAATCATAGCCTTGGTTTTTTTCTCGTTGCTTGTCGTAGTCCAGCACAACCAAATTATATACTATATAGTTTACGTATATATAACTCCTGGAATTGTAATTATTGACCGACATTAATTGCTTTGTATATGGCAATCGCCATGGCGAAGCGTGAAAGCCCGCGAATATGGGTTGCTCGGCGAAGCTGTGCCCATATTAATTCACCCACAACCTAGTCCTCTTCTTTTTTTGAACCTAGCCCCATATTAGCCCGGAGGAGCATTTTTATTACTTGTCCTTCTGTCATTTTAAAGGTTCCCTTTCCAGCAGTGAGCTAACGCAGATAAGGAGCTTGAACAATGCAATAGGCAGGGCAAATGTGAGCAAATGGGCTTTCATTTGATACCAAACTTGACCACTTTTGAAGACTCATTTTTGACCCACACCGGATCCACTGTGGGTCGGGCACCCACCCACAGGTCGGAGGGGCCACTTTTTGTGGGTGGCATAATGACAAAAGTTGATCGCCTCGCCAAGAGCTTTCATTTGATACCAAACTTGACCACTTTTGATGACTTTCATTTTTGACCCATACCGGACCGGACCCACAGTGGGTGGGGCACCCACCCACAGGTCGGTGGGGCCACTTTTTGTGGGTGGCATAATGACAAAAGTTGATCGCCTCGCCAAGGGCATTCATTTGATACCAAACTTGACCACTTTTGAAGACTTTCATTTTTGACCCACACCGGACCCACTGTGGGTGGGGCACCCACCCACAGGTCGGTGGGGCCACTTTTTGTGGGTGGCATAATGACAAAAATTGATCGCCTCGCCAAGGGCTTTCATTTGATACCAAACTTGACCACTTTTGAAGACTTTCATTTTTGACCCACACCGGACCCACTGTGGGTGGGGCACCCACCCACAGGTCGGTGGGGCCACTTTTTGTGGGTGGCATAATGACAAAAGTTGATCGCCTCGCCAAGAGCTTTCATTTGATACCAAACTTGACCACTTTTGATGACTTTCATTTTTGACCCATACCGGACCGGACCCACAGTGGGTGGGGCACCCACCCACAGGTCGGTGGGGCCACTTTTTGTGGGTGGCATAATGACAAAAGTTGATCGCCTCGCCAAGGGCATTCATTTGATACCAAACTTGACCATTTTTGAAGAGTTTCATTTTTAACTGCCACCGGACCCACTGTGGGTGGGGGCACCC
>JASAND010027078.1:0-77849 GCA_030248195.1 Trissonchulus latispiculum
AGCTGTGTATACAGTTCTTTGTATTCCTTTTCAGTAAATGTTTTACTGCGTGACCATAATCTTTACTGAATAAACCAATTGTTTGTTTAACTGCATACCCAAAGTGGCTGTAGAGCGCTGTGGTGGGGCAGGGTATTTTTTACAGGGGGGGGCGGGGGGGCCCCCGAAATTGACCCCCCCCCCCCCGAAAATGCCTTCCCCCCCGAAATCTCCCCCTCCCGGGATTTTTGCTCCCCCCCCCCGGGATTTTTTGGGGGCCCAAATTTTTGCCAAAAATAGGCAAATTTTTAAAAATTTTCCGGCTTCGCCGGAGATTTTTTGTAAAAATAGCTATTTTTAGCTTAAATCCTGGCATTTTTGAGAACTTTTTGCGTTTCACCATGCAAAATACGCCAAAAATACCATTTTTTGGCTCATTTTTGCAAAAAAATCTTCCCCCCCCCCGAAAATTTCTTGCCCCCCCCGGGCCCGGGGGGGGCCCCGGGAAGCCCCCCCCCCCGAAAAAAAATCCCTAAAACATACCCTGGTGGGGTGGGGTGGGGACTTAGGCGATTTTGGGTCAAAAATAAAATTTTTCAAAAGTGGTAAAACTTGGTATCAAATGAAAGCCCTAAGTGAGCGGAGCAACTTTTGCGGTGTCGGATTTATGCCTTTCTCAACCGGAATTTAAAGGATAGGCATAGGCCCAACACACAAATTATCGCCTTTTGTGCGGAGCATTTTTGTTACTTGTCAGAGTCGTGCTAGCCAAAACCAGTGGAAAGTTCTGGACCAAGGAAAGAAAGTGGGTTTTTCCCGCTTGACTATGCAGTACGTGCCAAAATAAATTGCCGTTTCATTAACAAAAGTGATTTGATTTCAGTGACATTGTCATTACAAATCTGTGTGTTAAACTTGCCTTATGTAAACAAAAAACGTGTAATCCAAATGTCAGTGACAGCCATAAAATTTGTAAGTGAAACGGCAATTTATTTTGGCGCGCAACTTTATGTAATTCTCCCTAAAAATGTGACTATATCTAAAGGTTCTATTTGGTCTTTAAAATTAAAAGAATTCAACGTTTAAAGAACACTTTTATTGAAAAAATAAACAATTATATACTTTAAGTCCTATACACACTTTTATTGAAAAAATAAACAATTCCTTTAAGTCCTAGACTTCTCGAATTGCATTGAAGGTTGGTTAGTCACATGTATGTATGTATATAGGCGGGTAGTCACGGGGGCGGTGAGGGGGGCATGCCCCCCTCGAGATCGGAGACAAAAGAAACATTTTTAATGGGTAGCAGCAGCGTGAATAAGTATTTCGAAAAATTTTCGCCTGCGGCGCTAGTTTTCAAAGACAATATCTCAAAACCTCCAGATTATGATTCAACAACAACAAACAAACAACCAACTGTTTAGTTGCGGCAGAAATTTCAGTGCGTTCTGGGTTGCCCCCTCCGAAATTTTTTTCTGGCTACGCTAGTGTATATAGGGGTCGCTAGCGACCCCTATAATATGTGTCAAAAGTCCCTGGAGACACCGTAAAATAAGCTGCGCAGATCCTGCGCAGATTTCATGCGCAAATTGTAGAGCACATCGAGTTTAGTATGTGTGCGAAGTTTCAGCCCCGTATCACTTTCCGTTAAAAAGTTGCGCCCCGGACCGGTTATGGCGGCGATGTTTTTTTCCGGATTCTTCTATTTAATGGTCGTATTGTCCTGACTTTCCGCCTCTTTCACGCAATCTGCAGCGGAGGCCGGACCTAAAGGGGTATAGGGTCTGGTAGTACCCCATGCGCCATTTAAGAATCGCTACTTTTTTCGCGCCGCAGGTGCGCCACAGCGCCGCAGCGGCGCCGCAAAGTCGGCTCAGAGCGAAAAGTGACCATTTTTGTGGTCGCTGCGCAGCTCGAACGTTAAGAGCTGGAGCCGATTTCTTTTTATATTCAGAAACGGCCTATATTGAACTAACTAAATAGCTAAGTCTCGTTTCTCTATCACTTCCCATGCGACCACAGTGGCCGGTCAAAAATGGTGAAAATTCGAAAAATGAAAAATCGAAATTTCTCGCTGTGTATTCAACTTAGAAAGCTCAATTCTTTCATATAAAGGTTTTCTGGCACGGCGAATTGATTCCCGTAAGCAGTTTTGCCGTCGGACCCACCTATATTGCTGGGCTGGTTCCACTTTGCTGTCGGGAGGGTCAAGTCGGTACCGACTTCCAAGAACACCATATAGGACTGTGCATAGCCTCTCAAAACTTTGTCCATAGGGGTTTTCTGGTGCGCCCAGCTCATTTCCGGTGTCCGTTTTGCCGTCCGACCCACCCATTTTGCTGGGCTGGTTCTACTTTGCTGTCGGGAGGGTCAAGTCGGTACCGACTTACAAGAACACCATATAGGACTGTGCATAGCCTCTCAAAACTTTGTCCATAGGGGTTTTCTGGTGCGCCCAGCTCATTCCCGGAGTCCGTTTTGCCGTCCGAGCCGCCCATTTTGCTGGACTATCTCCACTTTGCCGTTTGAAGGGTAAATTTGGGTAGGGGGTCAAGTGGTCAAAAATAAAAATTTTCAAAAGTGGTCAAATTTGGTACCAAATGAAAGCCCGCATCGAACTGAGCAACTTTTGTCATAGAAGTGCGTACCTAAAGTGGCTGTAGAGGCCTGTGGTGGGGTGGGGTCTTAGGCGATTTTCGGTCAAAAATGAAATATTTCAAAACTGGTAAAATTTGGTACCAAATGAAAGCCCGCATCGAACTGAGCAACTTTTGTCATAGAAGTGCGTACCTAAAGTGGCTGTAGAGGCCTGTGGTGGGGTGGGGTGGGGACTTAGGCGATTTTGGGTCAAAAATTAAAATTTTCAAAAGTGGTCAAATTTCGAGTCAAATGAAGGCCCGCATCGAACTGAACAACTTCGCCATAGAACCACCCACCCAAACTTGCTGTGTCGGATTTACATACTTGCTTTCTCAACCGGAATTTAAACGACAGACATAGGCCCAACACACATATTATCCCCCTTTTGTGCGGAGCATTTTTGTTACTTGTATATTGTATATATATAGTCCATTTTAACTAGTGATGGGCACTGGACATTCGGATAATATTCGATTTGAGAAAAATATCTGGGTATCCGTTTACATTTCTGACAAACTAGTGTAAAATTAGCAAATTTTTGGCATAAATTGTAAAAATTTCTCTGAAAATATATACAATTTAAATATATTTTTGAAACCAAGGTTTTGGCTTGCCTGTATGATATATCGGAACAGACAGTAGATATATTTTTTCAAAAACTACGACAGCATTAACAAAAATTTTTTGCTGTTGACTTTGGCTGTCCATCCCTGACGAGCACAAAGATTTCAGTTGCACGACGGAATTATATAAAACTATATATAATATGTACGTAGTTGACAAAATTCCCAATTTCGATTCGAAAAAACAGTTGAATTTAAATATATTATTATTCTATTTTTTCTGCATTGCAACAGTACCAATTTTTTGTCTAATTTCATTTTTAGAGTATTTTGGTATCACAGAACACGTGATCTAATGCTGATTTTTGGTATCAGCTTTTTGCTATCTTTGAATTTCAGGATGATCAAACACATTTTATATACTGCGTTCGATAGCTAAAATGCTCAGAATGCAGTCTAAATAGATGTATATAATCGCCAGTATAATTACGTCTGTATAGTCTTTTAAATTTACACCCATTTACTGTAAGAAAACCCGGGGAAAATGAAATCCGAAAGTCCGCATGAACCCGGGCACTGGGCGGTACCTGAAACATAGTTTCATCGGAAATTTAGCCTGGCGGATTCGACATTTTGGTGGTCAAACCCCGAAATGTCTTAGATGGTAACCGCAGAACCCCCAAATTTGCGCTCACAAAATCACGGTTTTTTTGCGTAAAATACTGCGTATATATTTACGCAGTCGAGCTTAAAAATACGCAGTCAAAAACAAAAATACGCACCAAAATACGCAGCCGAAAAATTCGGTAGTAGGAATTCCTAGAGTGCTCTAAATTAATTTCTTGAGACAATTTACCGTAGTTTGGGCTCTGGCTTCTTCTGGGGGGCTTCCGCCCCCCAGACCACCCGCATCTTCGATTCTCCTTCCGTCTACATTTGATTTGTACTTTCTGCCTAAGCCCACGTTGTACCATGCGATGCTTTTCATTCTATTTGATTTGATATCGTATATAAATTAAAATCGTCTATACGTATATATATATGTGTTCAATCAAGGGAACAGTAACTCTATTTGTCTAACCAAATATTGACTTACCTATTAAACTGTTCAAGGCAAAGAGTTCAAAGTTTTAAGAGCAAATTTACTCCAAAATTTAAAATTTTCTTCAACTTCTGGGGGGCTGCGCCCCCCAGACCCCCTGCATATCTATTTTTCGTCACCTATTAATCCATACTCTTACACCACAAAGAGAGCACGCAATTTAAACTGGAGCTAAGATTCTTAACGTTGTTTAATACTCTTAAAAACAGCATTAATTCGACGCTAAATGCGTTTATAGCTTTTATAACGTTGAGAAGCGATTTTTGTAATTTTACGCAGTCGAAATTAAAAATACGCACTCGAAAACAAAAATACGCAAAATTTACGCAGGTCCGATTTTCAAAAGAACCCTGCACAAAATCCAAAAATATCCTTGCAGTACATCTGTGGTTTATCGTCGAAACTTTTTACGAACTTTTACGCCGTATAGGTTGTTAAAACGACTGCAATGGGAAGATCTGACAGTGAAGAAAAACGCCCAGAAGATGAGACCGAAGGCGGAGAAGACGATGGTTCAGCAGAGGAGGAATATATTGTAAGACTTTTCTTTTTGAAATTGGTATAATCTTGTTCAGCATATATCTGGATGATCGGTCGTAGACTAAAAAAAAAATATATATATCATAGGGGTCGCGGTAGCGACCCCTATAATATGAGTCAAAACGCCCCAATGACTGCCTTCAGAGGCGCTGCGCAGAGGCTGCGCAGATTCCTGCGCAAATCCTGCGCAAATTTTGTGCGCAAAAGAAAGTCCGTGTCGAGTTTAGTATAATTGGAAAATTTCATCCCCCTAACACTTACCGTTAAAAAGTTGCACCTGCCGGCAGTTATGCCGGCGATGTTTTTTTCCGGTGTCTCCGTTTTACCCTCGTATGTCACCATTTTGTAGCCTCTTTCACAGAATGTAGCGAAGTTCAGACACCTATTGCGGTATATCATCAATATATATAGGTTACTGACTTTCGATATATGTGGTCGCCGCCGCGCCACAGTGGCGCCACAAAGTCGGCTCAGAACGTCGAAATGGCCAAAAGTATGCCTGGGATTAGCTTCTTTCCAGCTCTTTGTGCAAATACAAACCAGACAGGTTATATATGGTTGATAAGGACATATATCCGGATTATGACGTTTGAAGTCGGATTTCTGATATGTTGCGCCACAGCGCCGCAGTGGCCCGCCAAAGTTGGTGAATGTTGGGTCCGACTTTGAACTTAGTTTTTTCGCTTATTTTTCAAGATAGACTTCTCAAATCTTGCATATAAAGGTTTTTTGGGACGGAGAATCGATTCCCGCTATCAGTTTTGCTACCCGCTTCACCCAATTTGCTGGGCTGGTTCCACTTGACCGTCTGAGGGGTCAGGTCGGTAACCGCTTCCGGGAGGTCCATAGTAGGCTTTACTTTGCCTCTCCAAACTTCGTCTATAGGGGTTTTCTGGTGCGCCCAGCTCATTCCCGGTGGCCGTTTTGCCGTCTGACCCACCCATCTTGCTGTGCTGGTTCCACTTTGCTATCTGGAGGGTCAGGTCGGTGGGAGGTCATGGGGTCAAAAATGAAATTTTCCAAAAGTGGTCAATTTGGTACCAAATGAAAGCCCTAAGCGAGCTGAGCAACTTTTGTCATAGAACTGCATGCTCAAAGTGGCTATAGAGTGCTGTGGTGGGGTGGGGTTGGGACTTAGGCGATTTTGGGTCAAAACTAAAATTTTTCAAAAGTGGTCAAATTTGGTATCAAATGAAAGCCCTAAGCGAGCTGAGCAACTTTTGTCATAAAAGTGCATGCTCAAAGTGGCTGTAGAGTGCTGTGCTGGGGTAGAGGTGGGGGTCTTAGCCGATTTTGGGTCGAAAATGAAAATTTTCAAAAGTGGTCAAATTTGGTACCAAATGAAAGCCACAAGTGAGCTGAGCAACTTTTCTCATAAAAGTGCATGCTCACAGTGGCTGTAGAGTGCTGTGGTGGGGTAGGGGTGGGAGGAAAACTAAGCTTCTATCATAGAACCACTTACCCTAACTTGTTGTGGAGTGGTCTGGTGTGAGGGGTGTCAGGGTGGAACTGAGCCAATTTGCCATAGGTAGAACCACACACGTGAGTCAGAGTATTTAATGCATATATAATGCTTAATGATTCTTTAACGCTTTTATGTCAACGACATGTAAAAAGTGGATAAACAAGAAATAAAAATGCTCCTAAAGAGCAAAGTAAGGAATGTGAGTCAACATGGAACATGTAAAATGCTAAATATTGTCGGTTGTTAATTAAGAATAAGACAAGCATGTAAAATGCTAATATGAGTCTGGTGAGGTTGGAAAGTGCAGAAGACAAGTTTGTACACGCACCAATATGAGTGCATGCCAAATAGACTCATATTGGCATGCCGTAAAAAACAATAATGCATGCATCCATTGCGGAATTCTAACGGATATATTTCTACCCAGGAGTTAAGACGAATAAGTAGCGTTATTGACGTCACATGGATATCCCAACCATGGTCAACATTGTCAACTTTTCTCCTTAGGAAACTGTTAAACCGCTGTTAGTCAACAATGCGCCGACGGACGGGTATACGTATATAACATTTTTAATAAGCGTTTGTATAACTCATGTATTCAGAGACTCAAAGTTAAATCTGATGTTAACTTTCGTGACAATACACGTATATACGTGCGTAACCTTTGGAGCATCCTGTCATCCACCGTAAAACTACCCTGTCTCGTCGTGCTGACATTACGTGAGTGATATATAACCGAAATTCGCAACCACTTGCCTTCAGAATACTAATAATGCCAATATGAGTCTATTTGGCATGCACTCATATTGGTGCGTGTACAAACTTGTCTTCTGCACTTTCCAACCTCACCAGACTCATATTAGCATTTTACATGCTTGTCTTATTCTTAATTTACAACCGACAATATTTAGCATTTTACATGTTCCATGTTGACTCATATTCCTTACTTTGCTCTTTAGGAGCATTTTTATTTCTTGTATATATATGTATTTAATAAAAACAATACAGTTTTTGACAAAATGCTTAAAAATGTAAAATTTTCAAGGTAGTCGATACCTACATAGTTCCTTACATGTTTTACCAAACGACCATCCCAGCTTTCTACCACATCCCGTCTGGAATGCGGTCGATTTCCTAGATTAGAATATGTGTATATAACTTTACGGATAGGTATTTATATGTTATGCAGTGTGGGATGAAAGATTCTGATGTGTCGGATTGATGGTCAATTGCAACTTCTCTCAGAGAACCCGCCAAGTATATATATATAGAGGTCGGGGAAAAAACCAAGGTAGTCACTTTTTGGACTCTGCAGAACTACCCAGTGGAGCAATCCGGCTATAAATTATTTTCTTATCAAGCCCTGTCTAGACTGTCATTTTGGTATATAAATCGCCTCTCTAGGTCCTGTTGTTAATTAGTAATTAACGGTTAATTAGCCGGGGTAAAAAAACCAATGGCGGGAAAAAAACCAACCGGTGGGAAAAAAACCAACCCCAGTATTCAGTCAGGGTAACTCATATTAGCGATTTTATGCATGCAACAGGTTAAATCGGCGTCGCTGACTTCATATCTGCACTTATTTTTGCGATATTCCGTATAATAAGTGAGAAAATCAAACATCAATATTTGCAGCATCAACTGGCTAGGTTTCATCAAATTTGCCAGTTTCTATGTTAAAATGCAATAATTTGTAAATCTTTCGAAATTCGATGAAATAAATCAAAATAAACGTTGTTTCAGTGTTTTTTCGCGTATTTCTTTGTCCCAGAGTACTTTTTGGCCGCTTTAGCTGAGCCAAACAGCCGATCCGCCGAAATGAGATTTTTACCGGCTAGCACAAAATTGCCAAGTCCAAATGCAATTTTGAGCTGTTCACGTGAAAGAACGCATTAAACTTGCTATGTGGATGACTTTTGAGCAACTAAGAACCATTTTTGGGAGTTTGGCAGCAAAAGCAAAAATTGGTTTTTCCCACCCCTTGGTTTTTTTCACCATTTTGTAAAAATTCTGCTGGCAGCTTGCCAAGCGTCGCAGGAAGGCGAGACCGACATTTTTGGAAAGAGCACATGTTGTTCTCATAGAAAGTATTGAAAGTTATTATCTAACTGCTATAGAAAATTTTTTACAGGCCTTCAAAAATAGGCAAATTTTGAATTTTCGGGGGGGTCAAAAATGCCAAAATTTTCAAAATGTCACAAAATGCTCAAAAGTGGTCCGATTTAGCTCAAATTTGGTGTGGTAGGTGGGATGGGCCCTACCAACTTGCATGCAAAATTTGAGCCCGCTAGCTCATCCCCATCGCCCAAACGGGGGGTTGGTTTTTTCCCCACCACTTGCGGGTTGATTTTTTCCCCGACCTCTATAGCTGTTGAGTTGCATAAAATTTTGGTAAAATTTTTGAACTTTGCAAAATTCGGGCCGTGGTTCGTGTAAAGTCACGCTCGGAATGGGACGAGTGTTTCAACGATCTGGGCATTTCACCCCGGTCGTTCGTATTTTCTGAAAGCTGGTATGTCACTTAAGGGGGGGGGGTCGCTTTTTTTGGCGATTTTTCGACCTTCTCCGATTTTTCTCATTTTTACATATTTTGTACTCCCAATGGGTCCGCGAAACAAGACAAGTGCGTTTTGCGCAATATTGCTTCTATCGTTCTGTAGAGTCCTTCAAAGCTGACTCCGACATGTGTTAAACATAGGAAAATGAAAAAGTTAAGGTAAAAAAATTTGTGTCCAAAAATTTTTTCGCTGTGTAAGAGACTCAGGTCTGAAATTTTTTCATACTTGTTAAGGACATAATGTAGAGTGCAGCGAGTGACTTTGGTGCAATTCTGTTGAGAATTGAAATGTTGGCAAATAGCCAAACTCGGAATTTTCACAAATTCTGACTTTAAAACTTTGCCAAAATTCTAATTCTCAACAGAATTGCACCAAAGTCACTCGCTGCACTCTACATTATGTCCTTAACAAGGGTGAAAAAATTTCAGAGCTGATTCTCTTACACAGCGAAAAAAGTTTTGGACACAAACTTTTTACCTTAACTTTTTCATTTTCCTATGTTTAACACATGTCGGAGTCAGCTTTGAAGGACTCTACAGAACGATAGAAGCAATATTGCGCAAAACGCACTTGTCTTGTTTCGCGGACCCATTGGGAGTACAAAATATGTAAAAATGAGCAAAATCGGAGAAGGTAGAAAAATCGCCCAAAAAAAGCGACCCCCCCCCTTAAGTGAACCATTCTCTCTATTTTTTCGCTGCGCAGCCGCGGCCAACTCCTTTTGAACAGTGGGTTGAGCGCATTTGGTGCAAAAGAACGGAGCATTTTCTAATTGTAATATACGTATATATATATATATATATATATATATATATATATATATATCTTGTTACCTTCATATTGATACTGTTAAGGTTGAGAAAATTATTAAGAAGCGTGTTCGTGGAGGAAAAACGGAGTATTTGCTGAAATGGAAAGGATATCCTGATTCTGACAATACTTGGGAACCCCGTGAACATTTGGATTGTCCTGATCTCATTGCGGGTAATTTTGTTGCTTATCATAGGTTCACAATTATGATTGAAACTTCCATGGTGAAAGTGAAAAAGATATATTCTTGCTCAGGGTGTGCTGGCTTTTTTGGGTCAACCCCCCCTGCTCGCCCCCCCCCCCTTTTTTGGGTTTCCCCCCTCACTATAAGGTGCCCAGAAAATGCCAAATTTTAAGTATTTTTGGTCAAAAATCGTCTATTTTAGCTGGGCTTTCTTTAGGGAGAGGGCGCCCCTCCCCCAATTTTTGGGTCGGTCTCCCCACTCGTTCCCCCATTTTTTTGGGCTTCCCCCCCACTAACTGTTAAGGTGCCCAAAAAATACCAAATTTTAAGGATTTTCACAAATTTTTCAATTCGCCGCACTTTTTGGTTAAAAATGGTCTATTTTGGTACTAAAACTTGATTTTTAAGCACTTTCGAATGGCCTCATTCCCGGTTGCACCTGGTTCGATCGGCTTCAAAGCTATAATTGAGGGCACAACGACGTCCAGCAGTTCTGTACACGTCTTCCACAAGGCACCGGATCATCTGCCGGGAAAAGATGTAAAAAACCTTAGACCGCACCGCCGCTCAGTGGCATTAAGCACTGCAGAATATGCGTAACTGTTGATCCGACACGGTTATAAATAGGGATGCGCCGGCGGTTGGTCCCGGCCTTCAGGTGGTCAGGCCCGGCCCCGATCGTGGCCAAAATTTCGATAAGTTTAGGCTATTTTTTGACAAACATTTTGGGATTTTGAAAGTCAAGTTTTTCAACAAAAGGTCAAAATTTTGATTTGGACCCCAATTTTTAGGCCCCCGTTGTATCTATAATTGTAAAGCCGCGCCTTTGTATATATTAAGTCCACTTGCGCCGTTGACCAGACGTACTGTGGGATTTCCATTTGATAGAGTCCTTGTGTCCATGGACTTTTTCACTAAAATTCAACAGTTCCAAAACGCCCCCGTTCCGCTGGTGACCACGGTCGCCCATAAAAAGTTTTTCCGGCTTAGTGAAAATTTTCTCTACTTCTTTCACACTGACAAAATCTGCTTGATTACACACATGACTGCCCAGGAAAATATCTGTTAGGAGAATTTACCTATTTTGGCAAAAATTTGGTTCTGCTGGCGCGAAAAATACGCGTATTACGTAGAGTTGATGGGTGTGCTCTGGGTTTATTTTAGGCGAAGAAGTGAGGGTGGAAACAGTGGGGGGATGTCCAAAAGTGGGGAACATAAAATGTCCTAAAAATCCCAGAATGCTGGTTTTCTGCATTGATGCTACGATTAAGCTAACAGTATTTAAAAATTAAGTTTTAGAACCAAAATAGACAATTTTTGACCAAAAATCTTAATTTGAATAAAAGTGTAGCTCATAGGTTTTTTGAGAGAATTTTGCATTTTTATACGAGTTGTGACGCTTTCAGTTCAGCGAAAAAACAATCCGTGTTAAATTTTTGTTTAGAGTATGAGAACCGTGAAACTGAAAAGAAGCAGCGATCAGAAACAAGTTCCCTCGTCCCGCCCAGCGCCAAAAAGAAAAAGAAGGATGAAACGCAGGCTCGTGGTTTTGATAAAGGTCTGGAACCGGAAAGAATCGTTGGTGCGACGGACTCGAGTGGCGAATTGACCTTTCTTATAAAGTGGAAGGTATAATCTATCCATATTTTTGGGGACAAGTGACGCTGGGGAGAGGGTCGGTGCAGCCCCCTCAAGATTGAGTTGGCTTGGTGTCTAATCTGCAAGTAGTTCGTGCGATTCCTGCATATTTGTACTTTTTCTCGCGTTCTCTGTACTCCCTCGTTGTACTTCAGTTCTGGTTAAGTGAGTGTAATGATATCAGAAAATCTTTATCTGGTAAACATCATTATCCCACCCAATCATAAGGCCAAGGCGAGAGCTATGTGTTATGAAGGTGTGATGAATCTGCATTTCTAAACCTGAATTTTATTGCTTCTAATTTTAGAATTTGTACTCTTGACTGTTGTTCCTTTTTTCAGGGAACAGAAGATGGTGATCTCGTTCCGGCACGAATTGCCAATGTGAGATGTCCCCAGGTGGTGATTAAATTTTATGAGGAACATTTGAGTTGGCAAACGCAGGCATCAACGGCCAACGCGAAACCCCAGGAATCCAGTCATCCCAAAGAGGCTGATAACACAGTCATCACGCCGCTTGCTACCACTGATGGCACTACCATGGCCGCTTAATGCATTGACTTATCGATGACATTCTGTACTACAGACTTTTCGAGAATATACCTGTAGTTACGAGTTTACAGATTTGTATAATTTTGTTAATAATTTTGTGCTGATTTAGAATGTGGCGGCGTTTTGCGCTTCGCTGCCAGTTTGCTGTTTTGATGTCCAGCTGGATTTGTTTTGTTTTAATGTCTGTCTGCTGTAAATCCGAGCAAACATAATGTTAATTTCGGGTCGCGTTTACTTTTTACTTGCATCTACGGTTGTTTTTTGTTTGTATGGTTGCATTTTGGCTTGTAGTTTTTTGAGGTTGGTGGGACTGAGGCAGCAGAGTACTACGTACGAAAATTTTTGGAGCAGCTGGTCCTCTGGTCATTCGTTGGCTGGGGATGCTTCTTAAATGTGCTCACATATTTTGTCCTAATTTCGTTTAGCGATTTTGGGATTTTGAACCACGTGTGCGCTGTGCAGTCATTTAGGCAGAGGTTGATATTTATGCGAAAAGAAACACAAAGTCTACAGCGGCTATAGAAGAATCGTAAACGTGGTTGATAAGTAGTTGACAGATAGTACATTGACACATGTACCTTAATCATATAGAAGTTTTCAGGACCTTAGTGTCATAAAACTATAAATTATGTACCGGAAAACTGAATTGAAGGAAGCTGGCTTTATATATCTAAGCATTTTACTAAGATGTACTGTTTCCAATTTGTATGTACATTAAACGTTCCATGTTCTTGTGTTAGTTGGTTAGTTACAGTTTACAGTTAATGACATTTTTCTGGCTGGTTTTGCTAACGATGCTTCCTAAGTCAAAAGCTTCTAAAGCAGTAGTTGCAGCTTGTTAAATGCTTCATTGATGTTCAAGCTTGAAGCATGCCATATAGGGTCTATTGTAATGCAACTCACAAGAATATAATTACGATATGCAGTCTGTAAATCGAGCTCGTTACTCGCGGTACTTTTAAAATCTCTATTGCCTACGTGAATGTAAGTAGTATCACCACATGCTGCTAGGGGTTGAGACTAGAAAGGCTAAGTAGGGTTGACGGGCGGACCTCCTTTTGAGTATGTAAGAGTCCTAGTTTAAGGAGTGCTATATGAAGTGCATTGATCAGTAGGTTTAGTCAGCGGTGAGCAGATATATTCATTGAGTGCGCTATTTAGTCTAGATCTACACGACTTAAGATGTTA
The DNA here is from genome assembly GCA_030248195.1 of Trissonchulus latispiculum. NCBI lineage: Eukaryota > Metazoa > Nematoda > Enoplea > Enoplida > Ironidae > Trissonchulus > Trissonchulus latispiculum. The sequence continues at coordinate 13,219 of JASAND010027078.1, forward strand.
ACATTTTAGCTAGTTTTCTATGGGAAGATTGCTTCGACGACAATCCGAAATTTATCATTACTGTCCCGGGTGTCCTTAAGCAATAGTCTGGAATCTGTTGTCCATCCATTGTGTCATCAAATATTCCGCCTAACCTCGAGCACGAGTTTTGTTACAAATTTTAAGCTGTTGACCGCAGTTATCTCCATGACCTGAGTAATTGACATGACGGAATGTATAATTTGATTCATCGTTTGAACAGGAGCTTAGTATACTGGTTTTCCTTGAAGCTTTTTTATTATTTCTTAATTCATTTAACAGTCACTGGATTATAAGATTGTTTGCAACCGGTCGCAGTTAGTCTCAAGACAAGTTAAAATATCTATGTTGTGATAGAAAATTTGTAGTATATTCTCAGAGAGGCAGCACAGGATAGTTTACCGATATTTCAAAGATCCATCGCAGCTAGTCTTCAGGTAGGTAGGATAGGACAAGCTAGAAATTTCGATGTGTTAAAAATTTGTAGCAAATTTTCAGAGAGGCAGCGATATTTCAACTTATGTTCGCTTTTTGCACTTCTTTATTTATGACCGCACTGAGTTAAAATATCGCGCAAAATTTTTGGATTTTGTGATGTCATTGTCCTCGATTTTATTGAAAAGTTGTAGGTTTCAAGTTTTTTCGATTCAGCAGTTTCGTCCACAGCTTAGCTTTATGTTGCGATAGGAAAAAAAATAGAGTCGAAACTGTCTTCAGATGTGCCACGAACCCGATGTTCCCTTTATTCATCTCTTCAGCTACGTCGTGGTCCATAAATGTTTCGGCCACGCCTTCAACGAATTGAAACAAACACGGAGTTTCCAGTTTTGAACTCTGCATGATCGAACACATCCCACCCCAAATTTTACTTTATTTTGAAAGTGTTGTGGATCTCTGCTTAACGGTGCTCCGCCGACAAACAATAGGAGTGGTCCCCGTTTGGGGGAGGTCGCCAGAAGTGGTCCCCGTTTGGTGGGTGGGTCGCTCAAACAGGCTAAGTTTGGCTGTTGGCGACCCCCAAACGGGCATTTTTGGAAATAAGTTGAAGCTACCGTAATCCCAAAAGGAGGGGGGTTTCTGCAATATGATTGGCCGTAGACGGCCTCTCAAACAAGGACCTCTTTTTGGCACCCTCCCCCACCAAACCGGGGAACATTCGCGTATTGTGGTCGCAGCACCGTTGCGCAATGTCAAGCAAGGAAGCGCTCTGGTGGCTTACTGTTCTTCTTGATAATAGTGCAATTACTAGCTCTTTGTAGTGGTTGGTTTGCCCGAACAAAACAGCTTTGCCGATTTGATTTCAACAATCCTTTTATTTATTTCACTTTTTACTGTTGCTAAAATAGCTAAAATGGCCTTCAATGATAGGAGATTTAACATTTTTGTTACATCTGTGTTTGCTTGGTTCGCCTATTTTGTTCCATAAAGGTGAGGAATTTGTGCGCGTGGCCTAAATGAGTAGAGTAAAAATAAAACTCTTAAAAGGAATTGTTGTATATCCTTGATGGTTTAATGATGATCCTTACTAACTAACTTACAACTACTAACTACTTACTAACTACTACCAAGAGTCCATAATTTATTCCCTTATATTATAGAAGAAGAGTAAACCACTAGAGGGCTTCTCTTCTTGGCATTGCGTAACGGTGCTCCGACCACAATACGCGAATGTTCCCCCGTTTGGTGGGGGGGGGGGTAGCTCTCTTCGACAAAGCATACCCCCCCTCCGTTTGGTGGGGGGGTAGCAGAAAAGAGGTCCCCGTTTGGTGGGGGGGTATGCAAAAGTGGTCCCCGTTTGGTGGGGGGGTAAGCAGAATGGGGTCCCCGTTTGGGGGGGGGGGTCGCCAAGTCAGGCTAAGATTGGCTGAATCTGATTGGCTGTTGGCGACCTCCCCCAAACGTGGACCCCTTTTGCATACCCCCCCACCAAACGGGGACCCCATTGTGCTTACCCCCCCCCCCCACCAAACGGGGACCCCTTTTGCATACCCCCCACCAAACGGGGACCTCTCTTTGCTACCTCCCCCCACCAAACGGGGACCCTTTTGCAAATAGAACAAAAACTACCGTAATCCTCTGCTCTACCCCCCCCCACCAAACGGGGAGGGGGTCTCTGCAATCTGATTGGCTGTTGGCTACCCCCTCACCAAACGGGGACCTCTTTTCTGCTACCCCCCCACCAAACGGAGGGGGGGGGGTATGCTTTGTCGAAGAGAGCTACCCCCCCCCCCCACCAAACGGGGGAACATTCGCGTATTGTGGTCGGAGCACCGTTACGCAATGCCAAGAAGAGGAGCCCTCTAGTGGCATACTCTTCTTCTTATATATAGTGCAATTATGCACTCTTGCTACTACCTAACTACCTAACTAACTAACTAACTACCCCCACTAAGCAACTTTACAAATGTAAACTAAGAATTTAAAGCAACCTAATTAAGCACCATCATTAAACCATCAAGGATATACACAAGTACTGTTCCACCCCCTAAATAATTAAACCCACAATACAGGAAACAGTCAAATTAGATCTTAAGCCCGTACACGAATTCTTATCTCCAATCTTCCGTGTGCCAATATATTCTTGGTTATAGATTTGAGCGAATTTTGTATTACTTTAAAGACGGAAAATAACATCTGCTGAACCGTGTAAAGAAGGTACTTCATAGTTCATACTTTTCTTTGCAATCCGTACCTATACGAGAACATTGAGCAGTATGGCCGGAGACTAACTAGGTATAATTTCTCATGGCCAACGCTGGCAACTTCAAGTGCCAAGTTTTATTGCATGATGTTTAACACAAAGATGTCGCTGCTAAAGTCCGTACTAAGGCAAATTAAGACAAACACGTAAGACAAGGGTGTCTAAGGAATAGCTTAGCTATCCGAGATAATGAATTTGTTCAAGCAGTGCTGAAATTATATTCTTGAATTCCTGCATGCCAATAAAATTGCACGGGGACGGGGCATATTTTCACAGCCAAGATAGAAAATTAAAAACTACTGAGCTTTACTGAAATCATGAAAAAATAGCCAGAAGGAAGCCATGCCTAATTGTTTTTTCCAAAGCCATTAACATTCACTCATTATAATCTGTCCTGTGCTTGGGTTCATACATTTTATGTTTTGATTGTCTGTCACTCTCTTAGAGCTTCAACTGGAATGCTTTTGACTTGAGAGATAGTTATTCCTGTCTCTGCATTAACTCTGAATCTGAAAGCCTGACTCTTTTCTCTAGTCCATGGATTTGATTCAGCTTTCGCTCCTCTTATTAGTATCTGAATCTCTGTTGTGCTTACAGTTGATGCAAAGCTTCCATTTCCAATGTTTATGTCTTGTGCACCCTCAATGGATGTAAGTACAACTTAATAGGCCCCCGGCTATGGTTTAATATTTCTTCCCTGACAACAGTTGCAAGCTGTAGCTAAGTTGAGCTTATAGGTATAGCATTGGCAACAATGCAGAGTCCTATTAAGTGTAACAAAATTGGCATTCCTTCGGCTTTGCTCCAACAAAAAACAAGAGCCTTTTCCAAACAAGGAGCAAAGCCATAAGTTTCCCCGTAGCGTATATGCATACTTTAGTGCTTTAGCATTATAGGAATGTATGTATGGATGGCTTGGGTGCTACATTTTTTCTGCGCTCGGTAAAATGTCTAAAGTCTACGCATAACTAAGCAGGCCGTCTGTTTCCCAATGGCTTAGAAAAAATATATGAGGCCGTCGGCTTTAGGCCGTCCTTGCCTGACTGAATATTATAGCGACAGAGGGGCCCCTTTGAAGCTTTAGCTTTAGTTTGCCCTGTGTGTCTGTTCGACCCTGATAGCTTTGCGCAAAACGCACTAAAGGGGGTTCTCATATGTCGCCTTATTTCCCCCCACTTCTTCGGCTGAATTCACATTTCACATGGTGCAAGTAAAAGTGTACAACCTAAGTGCATAGTTTAGGCTATTTTTCTTGCATCCTAGGTGGGGGTTTAACTATAGGGTACTCCCCTCCCCTTGCAGCCCGGCATTTCAGATGATATTTGAGTAGAGCTGAATTTTAATGTTATTTATTCATTACTGAAAATGTTGCTACTGGCAGTGCTTTTGCTGAATAAGCATAGCTGAACATTAAAATATCTTCTTTCCCCGAATAACATCTATCTAGCTATCTATTTATCTAGTTTGTACTAACGAACAACATGGTACGAGAATGCCTTCAATTTTTCAGACTTCTAGTTTTTTTTGCTGATAAAACCTTACATTCTGCCTCGGCTAACTGGGCTCAGTTCGAACTGAACTGAAATTATTATTCTACTGCTTCAATAAACCCTAGGTTTAGCCGGAGCTTTAGGGACGGAAACAGGCCAGGCGTTCTCATAGCAACTGCTTGTTGTTTCCAAATATATATATAATGCAATGAATGCTAGAAAGGTACGATGGCTCTAAAATTCATTTGGGGTTTGATTACTGTTTGTTTTCATCAATTTTTGCATATTACGCTTATTTCTTACGGACTGGTATTTGCCAGCATTTGCGTCATTTCGCTAATGTTATGAATGCAGCGAATTTCAGGTTAATGTTATGGTTGATTTTTGATAATAAGACCTTCTAGATAATAGAAAATTAAACTTGTAATTATAATAATAAGTGTATGCTAATATTGAAATTGTAATTCGTTAAGAAGACACAATTCTTATCATCCTTCGTCTGTACTCAAATACACATATATAAACGAGATGAAAATTTCCGAAGTTGTGATCCTTGTGGTAATTAGTCATTTCCAAATCCAAACTATACATTTACAATAATCGAGAAAACAGCTGACTAAAAACGTAAATGCTGATTGTTTTTGTTTCAGTAGAGTGAATTTTGAGACTTGATTAGTAGAACCCATTTATAGTATAGTTTAGTTTATGTTTTAGAGACTAGACAGCTGGTGATATAGTTATCACTATTTGTCATTGTCACTTGAGAGGGCTTTAGCTTTCTGCTAAGCTTGGTCGCTTGGATTCCCTGTCTCTATCTCTCTCTCTCTCTCTCGCTCTCTTCAATAGGCTTGGTTTGACTTAGAGGACTTGACTAAAAATAGCATCGACTCAGAATTTATCTTCCTATCTGGGGCAGTTGTTGACGAATTACTCATGGAATAATAGATAACGTTCTACTATGCTCTAAGTCTGTGTCTCAAAGTGACTAACCGAACTTGGTTCTTATTTTTGGGTCTGAGTCAGAAAGTGCCAACGTGGCAACACTAAAAGCGAAAGCACTGATGTGTAAACGTGGCCTGTTACTGGGGTTTCTGCCATTCCAGTTAGGAATTAGTCAACTAAAATTATAGATAGATAGAGAGAGAGGTTTTTTGTTGTCAAGTGGATTGCAGGTAGTCTGCCCTGGAAATTCAAAATGTGTTTGCAAACTTTCGATAACAAAGCCACTGTTGCTTTGTTGTACTGACGGTGACGACTGACGTAAACTTTTAATGAAAAATCAAGTTTTCGGAATGACAGTTGCGTTCGTTTGGCTTGTGTGATAGTGATATTTTGCAAAAATTATCTGCTGAACTGGAATGGAATACTTACTGTTTGGATGGTAAAATTTGACATTCTGCAGCCGTTTTGCCTTTTCTACTGTTTTTATCTTTTGATTTTTTTACACTGCATCAGACTTTCTACTGAGATTGTTTTCAAAAATTTGCAGCATCGGCTTTGGCAGATCAGCAAAGCTCAGTCTGCAATCGGCAGTCGGCACTGCGTTCGAAGTCGTATCCAATGGAGATCTAGTGAGGCGTGTGTAGTGTGTACTATGAAATTAAATTTTAGTTTAATATATACTCAACTCAAGGTCTTTCAGCAGGTGGGACTGTGAATGTTCTACACAACGGCAAAAAAGGTTGGCTTCTGATGGGATTCCAACGTATTTACTAAAACTGCTTCTGACATATATAGAAGTCTATTTTATTATTTGTCACTTGGACATTACATCGTTACACTTGGAATTATACAATCACAATAAACTTTAAATTTGTGTAGAAAGAAAAGCTTGGATAGAAAGGTAACTAAGCTTATAAACATTTAGTTAAAACTAATTTTTGTACTGCTTGAAATTTTTTAAATTTCTTCTACCATGGTATTTTATTTCGATTGATTAGTGATCTGACATAAGGTAAAGTATGCCATTCTGTGTTATATTGACCTACATGCTGAATTTTAGCTACGTGCTTTCAAGAATCTAAATATGTATCTTTTCTTCTTCGTTTCATTTGTAAGTTATGGTTGCAGAACTGAAACCTGTTGCTGGGTCTTTTAATTTTGACAGTTTTACACGTTTATAGGCTTTTTGGTATCGCCTTTAGTCAACAGACATTTTCATATAAAGTAGCAATAAAATGTTTAAACTTTTGTTGCAATCTTAGCCCTATTAACAATCACAAAAACGTCGAGCAACGTTTGTATCGAGAGCTGATAAAAACGCCTGCGTTTCGTTATCGTGTGGCTTCTAAACAGCGCAGGCAGACAATGAATTATTTAACCCGCCGCTGGTAGTTCGACTTCCTTTTTGGCGTGTATTGAAGCCATTTTCTCGTGATTATACGATGTCAACGTTTAAAACTTCGCGTAAATTCAGCGTAGCAGAGAATGTTTTATGTTGTTTTGATATATGGGGAAGCAGCGAGCGTTTTCACTTCAGTTCAAACTAGGCTGGGCTTATCACCCGCCAACAATGCGCTTCGCCAGATGTTTCCCCCGAAAACTACTTACTTTACTTCAACGCTCGCTGCGGCTTCGCTGCAGTTCACATACTCCTGTCTTACACATATACATAGATATTATATACAAATACGTATACATATACGTATTTATGTGCTGAGCTATATGCATTTATCAATGTGTGTGTGTGTGTGTATTTTCAGCTTTGCTCAAGCTTGTCTGCAACATGCCTAGCGTGGTTGGCTTAGTTCGAGGGGGGCGCGTTTTTGAGCTAAATTAATTTTTCCAAGAATTGTGTGCTTATTTAAATTATATTCGAACACATTTAAATTGTAGACGAAGCAAGTTATAATTATTGTTAAAATTAAATTAATTTTAATAAATTTAGTCGGAAATACTGCTGAGAATATTTAAACACGTTCCCTCCCGGCAATTTTAATATAATAAACATGCATAGATTTCATACGCATATACGTATTTAGATGTATGCCTGAATGTAGACGTGCATTTTATGAATATGTTTAACGAAGCTGCCAGAGGCATTTCTCATGTGAGCAAAAGCGTCTATAGTGTATTTTAGTGGTTTACTAAGCGAAATTGTATTGCGTTTCTGCCAGTTACACGTTTTTTCGTCCAAAGGGGGGCTCATGTGCGCGATTTGTGTTGGCTCTTTCTCTAGTTCTATACTTAACATGTTAAGTGTTCAGGTTAGTTTGCAGTAATATATATTTATTGGGCTTGAGGTTGTTATTTGTGGATTTTTCTCAAATTTTCATATTAATTCAACCCTGGCATGTACTTTTTCCGCTTTATCTGATGAACGTTTAGAAATGCGTGTTGAGAGAGTCGTTTATTTCTAGTGACTCCGACATGTAGTCATAACTGCAGTATCTAGGTTGAGTTTTGAGTTGACAGTAGTTCAGTTTTAGTTACTCTTTTCATTTCATTTTATGCGAGCGAATGGTCGGTCGGTTGATGATTGTATCCTCCTTTGTTGAAATGATGTGACCATTTACATAAGGTTGAGGAAGGTAAAGGAGTTATTAAAGGGTGATTAGAGGGTGACCCTCCTAAACTGATGATGTATACATTTTAGGCATCTTCGACTTGATTTAATTGAGTCTCTGGAAGGGTTTGGGGGACAGATAGTTTCTGGACCTCAGCTCAGTGTGCAGGATTATTTGGTATTAGTGCACGTGGTCTTGGTGCTGGTTTTAAACCCCTGGTCCTGGTCACATATATACATATCCATTAGACGCTGTTATTGACTGTTTTTAGTGCTTGTGGATGATATTTTTTGCACGAAGTCTGTTATGGTGACTAAACGGTTTTTTGGTGAAACCGGATTTTTACTAAGTACGTATATATTACTGAATGAAGCATAATATTGCGTCACCTGGAACTAGAAAAAGCCTCTGACTTTGAATCAAAATTTTTTATTTTATTTGAGGCAAAAATATTATTTAGCGGTTCTGTCTGTTACATTTTATATATGTCTAGACTGGGATTGCTTAGGTGATTCTCGGTAACCAGTCAATGTGGTATTTTAGACCAACTGTGTAGATAATAATTTTGAAAGCCAGAAATTCATGATTTCAATTTAAAATGTGTAAGCTGTTCGTATGTGCGTACGTATATATATATAAATGGAAATATAAACACGTAAACGTGCTGGATATCCAACGTGCTTTGAAATATATATATAATCCTGTTTTGCGCATGATTGGATTAATTTAATTATATAAATAGAACTGAAAATTTTCCCAAAATATTTTTATATATATACATCAGTTGCTGTCAGATACCGACTGGGATTAGGTGGCTGTAAAAAAGCTTTGTGATTGTGCCATTAGTTTATAAAACCAGCTTTCCCGTTGTTGATCTCTGAATTCGCGCGAACATTCAAGGGTAATTTTTGAAACCTCATAGAACTCTACATATATATTTTATTCTCGAGCCAACCTACGTAAAGCTTTGAGAATGAGAGAGAGAGAGAGAAAGAGAAGCTACAGAAATATGTTTCTTCTTTTCCCCTATAGTGCTGTGAAAATTTCTGCTTAACTTGATCCCACTCGCAGCTCATTTTTCTTATTTTTATGTCCCCCCGGCCTCTTTTTCGGTTTATAAATTTCTCTCCACTAGTCCCCATGATCCGCTCCTTACTACCCCCTTTTGCTGTTAGCTTTTTTGAAGGGGGGAAACTTTAGGACCTTGTTGTTTCTTTCATTTCACTGGTTTCCAGTGGCAGCCAGCCTGACTTTGGTCTCACTTGGCGTTCCTCCTCTCATTCTGGGGACTCTCAGAAAACCCACCACCCCAGTTTTTCAGCTTTCTTTTGGGCCTTTCAACCCTCTGGATGGATTTATTTTGATGATGCTTTTTTCTGCATCCAGCCTAGTCTCGTATTTGTCACAATGTTGCAAAAGGGGATTCAAGTCAAGTTATCAGTTTCTAAAACCGCAGTTTTTACATAGATTTTATTCAGGTTATAGTTTATATTTCAGGTTATAATTTTTATTTTAGATTAATTCATATATTTAGATTAATGCAACTTTTCAATTATATAATCTATGCTAGAGCGATATAAATTTGGACTGTTTGCAAATGGATTTGCCTAGCTCCGGATTGAGTCTATAAATTTATTTATATATATATACGTATATATATATATTGTCTGTTCTGTACTGCGAGTGAAGCAGCTATTTTAGTAGACGGCCGGGAGAAAAAGTTTGCATTTGTAAATGTAGTTTTGGGGTTACGTAGGATATTTACTTGATTGAAGTCTTTTTTCTATGGAATTCTTGTTTAACTGGTTTTCCATGACTAAAGCTGAGGCTGGGGTCGCTCCAGTCGAGGAGATCCAATTCCAGGCAGACATAGACGAGTTATATTTGTATATATCTGCTGGCCTCTCTTATGCATATAATATATAAACAATACATAATATATATAGTCTATATACGTATATACGTAGATATATATTGTAATATATACACATATACACCTAGGCATATACAAAAAGACAGTATGTATGTTCGCTTGTGTGTGTGAGCTCCTACTTTTTTCCGCTCTCCTATTTTCTTTCTGTTCAGACTTCAGGAGAAGGTTAGGAGTTGGAGTGTTTTGTGTGTTGTAAATGCAAAGTTTGTAATTTCTGACAGTATGAGTTTGTGTTGCTTCTAAATATATATTATATGTAACGGTTGCTCAGCCTATATTTTAAAATCAGTTTATCAGCCAGCAGTCATGTACTGTACACATGTTGTTACTGTTGCTTTAAAGTAAGGGAAGGGTGGCTTTTATTACAACATAAATAAATAAATGTATATACTGTAGTTGTGAATGTGAATCCAAGCGTAGTAAGTAGACTCCCTCTTTTTCATGTTTTAACTCTATGCTATTTTGATTTTTGGAGGACCACCACAGCTGTAGAAATTGTTGAATGCTTTTCATGTACATATAATTTCCCGATCAAAATTGAAGTGCTGAACTAGTTACTTCACTATTACATGAATTCTACCGTTTTTCATGGAATTTAGTCACCTGCACAGCACGTATACATCTGGCGTGGTCATTATTAATATCCTCTATTTTATACGACATCGGTTTTTCACAGTAGCACTTAGACGTTTACCAGCCTTACACCAAACTTTTTCCTTGAAAAATTTAAGACTGCTTATCATTCTTCTATTCTAACGCACTGCGTGCTGGGCCAGTATAAAATGCAGACGCAGACGCAGACGCAGACCAGCAGACTGGGGTATAAAACGCAGACTTTGATGCAGACGCAGACTCGGGTATAAAAAGCAGACGCAGACCGTACTAAAGGTATAAAATGCAGACTTTCTTGCAGACTTGCAGACTAGGGTATAAAAAGCAGACCGGGGTATAAAATGCAGACTTTTGAGCAGACTTGCAGACCCGGGTATAAAATGCAGACTTTTGAGCAGACTTGCAGACCCGGGTATAAAATGCAGACTTGCAGACTAGGGTACAAGAAGCAGACCGGGGTATAAAATGCAGACTTTTGAGCAGACTTGCAGACCGGGGTATACAAAGCAGACCCGGGTATAAAATTCAGACTTTTGAGCAGGCTTGCAGGCCCGGTATCTGCCGAGGCCCAACTCCATTGATCAGGATATCCAAAACAGTCGACCCACCCCAAAACCGACCCTCAGACAACTCGGGACCATGTATAGGCTATAAAATGTAGGCCGTCAGCAATTAAAGCAGGCTCCGGTATAAAATGTATTACGTATAGGTTTTGCAGATTTTGGTGTATATAAAATATGCAGTATGGTCGGTAATAACCAGACGCCGGTATATATATAATTAAAATTTAATTTTATTGCATTAAATGTCTACTTTGCTGACAATGTACATATGGCAAGGTTAATAAAAACTCAAAAATCGATTTTTGCTGCCATTTTCGCAAATTAAGTCCGATCAAAATAATTTTGGTAAGTAATCAACTGGTAATGATCCTCTCCATACGGTGCAAGTCTCAAGCCGATAGCCCTTGTGTAGCGAGAGTAAAAAATTGTTGTAATGTTTTGTTAACGAATTCACAAAAAAATCAGATAGGAAAATTTTTTCATGCATAAATAGAGCATGACCCTAGTGTTACTATGTATAAAAGTATATATATGCTAAAGTTTTAAGCTTAAGATGTAAGCTTATATTGAGCTAACGAAAAGCTGAATCGAAAAACGGATTTCAGATTCGTATTCTGCGACTCCGAAAACCCCAGAATACAACTGTTCAGCAAAATCGAAGACAAAGAATTTTTCGGTTCCCCTTGGTCCCCCCTTACGAATCGAAAAAAAATCGATTCGCGAAATCGAAAAATTTTGAGATATTTGAACTCAGCGTGGTCGAAAACATACCCATACCAAATTTCAGCTCATTCGGTCAAGTTTTGCAGAATCTGGGCCTGGGGGGTTATCCTGAAAAGATCCCCACCCCGCACCTTTTTATAAAAAGTTGTGGGTGATGTTTTTGCGAAAAAGTTCGCAAGGTAATCTCCCGCCGTGGGCCAGCCCAGAGGTCATGGCAAAGTATCCAATAAATGGCTAGATAGTGCAGAGTGTGGACATGCTATATATATGCATAATATAGGTTAGCTAAGCGAAGTCCGTAGTGAGGAATAGCAAAATTTTCAATTTTGGTCCCGAGTTGTCTGAGGGTCGGTTTTGGGGTGGGTCGACTGTTTTGGATATCCTGATCAATGGAGTTGGGCCTCGGCAGATATCGGGCCTGCAAGTCTGTTCAAAAGTCTGCATTTTATACCCGGGTCTGCTTTTTATACCCCAGTCTGCAGGTCTGCTCAAAAGTCTGCATTTTATACCCGGGTCTGCTTTGTATACCCCAGTCTGCAAGTCTGCTCAAAAGTCTGCATTTTATACCCGGGTCTGCTTTTTATACGCCAGTCTGCAAGTCTGCTCAAAAGTCTGCATTTTATACCCGGGTCTGCTTTTTATACCCCAGTCTGCAAGTCTGCTCAAAAGTCTGCATTTTATACCCGAGTCTGTTTTCAGGTCTGCGTTTTATACCCGAGTCTGCGTCTGCATAAGTCTGCTAAGTCTGCTGGTCTGCGTCTGCGTCTGCGTCTGCAGTTTATACTGGCCCCTGCGTGCTGGCACTGTACTAGGAAACTAGTTACACAGCTTTACCCTTACACTAAATATGAAAAGTATGTTTATAATAACCATATGCTAACAACAAATTTTGTTTTTATGGTGCAAGCAAACCACTTGATACATTTTTTATTCAATATATATATTGTTATCGTATATATATATATATATGCATGTTTTTCTGTCTATTTAGTGATTATAAGCCAGATTAACGTCAAATCTGTATATATCTTCGTATATACTTATTTCGGCTTGCTTTGTTGTGGATTGTTCTGTGCTTCGTCAATTTTTTGGAACTGGATGCAAGACATGGTGGTCCCGGTGGGTGGGAATTTGGCCGCGAATCGAACTCGGAAACAGACTCGCCAGCAGGGAATTATGCTGGAAGAATGGCTGAAGGATAACAATCACAACCTCTATCCTTCCAAGGAACAAAAGATAAACCTGGCCACGGCCTTGGATATGACCTATAACCAGGTATATATATAATTATCTTCTTTACTATTATTTTTATAGACTTACGTATGTTTCGCTACGGTAGGGAGGGGGTCCGAGGATCTCTGCTCCCCCTTCCCTTTGTCCACGCTCATGTCGACAGTTCATATTTTAGGCACATTTAAGCGAAAAAACTGGAAAATTATCTTCGACGGACCACAGCCCGCAAATTCCTCTCCAACCCGTACTTTGTCAGTTTTTAGCTTTTTGCTTGATATTTGATCGGTATATATTGTATATATATACGTGCGAAAAAATGTGTATTGTGTACGTATATACATGCTTCATGTTTCATTACATGCTATATACGTATATATATATGTATATATATATATAATTATATATATATATCATTAAGTAACGGGATGTTTCTTACGTACTTTTTCCTTTGCCGCTTTGTATCCTTTCGGGATAGCTAAATGCAAATATACAGTAGACTATACATGAAATTAACATTTTTATTTTTTCATTCTTAGATGTATATATATACTTGTCCAGAAATTCGAAAACAACTTTTTAATGGAAACTACTATTAGTTTCCTCTCCATTGCATCTCCTCCCTTCCTGTTTCTTCGTCTTCTTTCTATTTCTTGATGGAAATTCTTTTTTACGTAAACGAGGGAGAGCGAGAGAGAGAGAGAGCGTTAGTATAAAAGAAGAAGATTGGATTTAGATCAGAGTGAGCCTTGCCGTCCTGTCCCGGCCAGCCCCTCCTCGGGCCTCCATCCATTCTAGAAATGGGCAGATGTCGTGTTGTGAATGCCAGAATGAAGCCAAGGAGCCCCCTCATTTCCTTGGCACTGGATAAAAAAACAGTATTTTCCCTTCACACAAGAGCAAGTCACTTGGTCTTCTATCCAGAAGCTATAATTAGCGTAATGAACAGTATGTGTGTACATACGTATATACGTATGGAGAAGCGACAAGCTGTATGTAAGCTTCAGTTATGACACAGGTGATTTGGCTTCTCAAATGTTCATCGTATAGATATGCAGAATTTAAAAAAATACGAATATAGTGTATATTTCTGATATTGTGGTGAAAGTGAAGTGTATTTGTACACAGAAATTTAAAAATCTGTAGATTGCATATAGATACTCAAGTTTGTGTGCGCATAATATTGTTATTTTGTTTAGACAGGAAATGTTTCTTCTACTTCTACATACACATATAATGTGTCTTTCCTATATGAACGCAAGCAATTTTATGAGGAAAAATTCTGAGGACGGATATGCGAAACGGTGTTCTCTCTGAGGTTACGCTGTGCCTCATCTTTTGTTATCGAAATGACATTTCTTTTCTATGTATTTGAACACCCCGTGTTCATCTAGTGAACGTACGTACGAGTCTCCGTATTGTACGTACGTACGTATATCTATGGGCTCCTGTTTACATTCTATTCCACATATGTGTGCCTAAATTCAGGCCCGATTTCTGGGAAAAATTCTCTTATGCTACGGAGTCTCCAATAATCAGTAATCTCAAAACATCATTTGATCCCTGATGTCGGGCTAAAGGTGGCCGTGGCACCCTATCTTCGCGTGTACGTAATATATATATTGCAACCTGTATCTAAACTTTGTTTTTTGTTTGAATGTGATCTAACTAAAAGATTGTTTTGCACAAAATTGAGCAGAGGCTGTCCAATCTTTTTGATTCAGATTCAAGTTGAGCAGCAAACGTCCCTTGAATTCCTAAAGATTTGATTTTTATCTCCAGTACCAAAGATATGTTTATGGTTTTTTCAGAAATTAAGCTTTAAGTTTAATATATATAATACGTAGGATCTTTTATACGTATAGCCTAAGCCTAAGCTATATATATTTTGTTATTTTTATTATATATATATAATATATATATTTATTTTTCTTGCATATTCTAGGTCAGCCGATGGTTTGCCAACAAGCGAAGAAAGATGAAATTGTCCAATGGTGGACGGGACTCTCCCAGTCCTCCCCTTTCCTTCGGTGCTTCATCAGAAACGGCTCCCTCTCTTTACATTCAGTGTAAGCTAAGGATTGTGTTAGAAAATTTTTATTTCAGGGGAGGAGGGGAGGATGAGTTGACTCCGCCGACTTAGAGAGTTCAGTGACGTTGAGAGTTTTTAAGAATAGCGTGCATTTCTCTCCCTGAAGAAAATGTTTGTGGCGAGAACAACGACTGGTTTTGTGTGTTTGGCAGAATTTAGAAACAGTTAGAAACTTGACAGTAGCTAACTCATCCTACAGAAATGCAGAAATGGAATCTTACTTTAGCTAACTAATTCAAAAATTACGTAGGCACTGGAGTGGATTAATCTTTAATCTTAGTGTCAGTAGGGCAGATATATATGATTTATTAATCATTACGTTTGATTATTATATTTGATCTGTTCGTCCAGCCCACGTCTAGTTCAGTTTTTTATATATACGTAGTTGCTTGGATTTATGTACATGCATTTTTAGTTTTTCCACTCCCGTTATTGATAGATCTGTATCTAAATAATTATATATGCTTATATGGTTTTTTGTTTTCTTTTCAGCTCCCCTGGAAGACTATTCCAAGCCAGCCAGTGTGGTTGGAGACGATGCGGATGCCGTCGTTCCCAATCCCTCTCCCTTCTCCGCCTCCGCCACAGGCGAGGGCGGCATCGGCAAGGATCATCTCCTCTGTCACAGTCCCAGTGCGGCTGCCAGTCCCGGCAGTGGCGGCTATCCGGGGGATCATCACAGTAACAGTAGCACCGCCAGTCAGCTGCTGCTGTCCAACAGTCTCTGGTCTGATCCAAAGATCCTTCAGAAACTGATCGAACAGTCCTATCTGTTGTCCGCTGCCGCAGGGGCCTTTGCCCCCACCTCTGCGCTCTACTCACCCCCGCCGCCCTACTCTCCCACTCTGCTGGACAGTTTTCTGATGTCAGCCTCCTCCGGTGGTACGGGTATTGTGGGCTATCCAGAGATGACGGGCCAGGCGGCCCTACCCCTCCTAGGGTCCTCTCTATTTCCGGCGGGTCTGGTGGGTGGAGTAGCGGCTGGAGGTGGACTGTTTCCACCTGCTTCGTTTGCTGCGGCTGCGGCTGCTTTGGCAGCAACACAGCACCACCAGCAGCAGCAGCAGCACGGTGCCGCAGCAGGCTTTCCATCCCTGTTCCCTCTGCCGACCCCGCCCACACCAGAACAACAGCATCCGAGGGGGGAAACGATGGAAAAATTCGGGATACCCCCGACACCGGCCTCGGTAACTCCCTCAGTCACCTCTACCTCACAGGCTTCGGGCTTGGGCTCATGTCCCTCGCCCAGCCCACATCAGCTTCAACACGTCCAGGGAATGACTGCGACATTTTCCTCCGCTAAAACCGGTCCGGTCTCCTCCTATCCAAATTATCTAACTCAACGGGACCCAGCGGATTTACCCTCCCCCTCCTTGGATGTCTCCACTACACCTAAAATGTTGCTGGGCGGTGCTGAGGATTCCCAGCGCCAGCTATCGACCGCCCCGGCTGATATGGATGATATGGAACTGAAGGAAAGCATTGCTGTCAGTGTCCTGACCAACTTTGCCCTCCTGAAGTCTGGAAACAGTCATCCTTATCATCATCATCATCATCACAATGTTACAGTAGATAGAAAGGAATAGATCCTGATTTTCTTGGTCTAAAATTGACACTATGAATAAGAGTGGATTGGATTCAGAGATTGGTCAAGTTAGAAGTTTCCCTGGGCTGTAAGGATACAGTTTTGTTTGTTGTTGGAAACTATCCCGGAGTTTGGAAGTAAATACAGAGAGGAGGCTTATTTGTGGTCATTTTGAAGTCTGGATGAGACCAAGCCTCTCTGTCTTGAAAGGGTGCTGGATTTGGATTAGCTGTTGTGTAGACATTTTGGATTTTCGCACAAGTATGGTGTACTGTATGTGTTTAGTTTGAACTGTGAAAGGGAATGCGCTAAGAAGTCTAGCCTCCCCGCCCCCACCCCACCCCAGTGTATCAGTTTTCTGTCTGTTGCTGTTCTGATTGAATGTTGCTTACGTATTTGTTTTGGTATATTTGTACGGGATTTTCTCATTTAAACTGAATAATGAATGTACGTAATATTTTATTACTTAATGTTTTGAGAATGAGGGAAGCAACCCTGCCCTGTTTTTTTGCACGATCCGCTTTTTTGTCGTCTTTTTCTGACTGCTGGAGCCACATTTGGCTCAGTGCTTTTGGCCTACGTAGATGGTTTTTTCTATCTTGCAATGATTGAATCACTGGTGTAACTACTTGGGTGCCATCATGTTGCAGAAACTGTGAAAGCAGAAACCCCACCTTCAGTCCAATTTTGATATTGTTAGTGCTTAGCAAGCCTTGCTCTAAGCTTCAGTTTTTTCGTTGGTAGGTTTATGCTTTTCTAATCTGAAAGAAGGCGAAGTAAACATTTGATGGATGACTAACAGATCAAAATTGCTTGGTAGAGAGATAGTGAGAGAGCGAGAGTATTTACTGGGGGCTTTTATATCGCTCTTTTTTGTTGCTCTTGTTGACGCCGTGCATGTTATTAGATCGTTCGTCTGTTGAAAAAGTGGGGTTGATTTGAACTGCACCCCGATTTTTTTCTCCCTTCTAAACCTGCCAGCGAGCGAAACGGGCTTTTGTGCGAAATCGGCGGCAGGCATCGTCTTTGTGACGATAATGGTGCAATTTTGCAAGTTTTCTTTGCGCTACTTCTTTGTTCGTCATGAAAATTGCTGTGCGAAATAAGTGCGGGAAGGGAACAACTTTTCTGCTCAGTATATACTAATACACTCAAGCATACAATGTATTATACGTACACTACATCAGTTTTGTAAAGCAAATGTTTTGTGAATGCTCCCATATTCATGGAAACGTGCGCTGTATTGCATTGCAACGTAGTGTTTAAGTTAGACGCATACTAGGTGTATGTATGTATGCGCACCTGGCAACCTGATTTTATGTTGGGATGAGTAACATATGGACACCCTGGAGCACAGAAGTTTATAGTCTGTAAAACATTTATTTAAAGAGACACACTCCAGGCAAAAGTGTTTTATTCGGTGAGACGGGAGGGTTAAAATGGATGAACTACGTAGATTGGACATGAAATAGGTAGACAAAATTAGATACTGTGGATAGCAGTGTAAACTAAATAAATGGTGATATGAACAGTTCTAGAGTCGAAAAGAGTTGTACTTACTGACATTGGTTAATGATTCGTGAAATTCTGTCACAGTATATTAATATTGTCATGGAATATGGAAAAGAATAATGTAGAGACTAGAGAGAGAACTGCACTGCACTGAACGGATCTTTTGAGTTCTTCTTTCCCTTTTCTCTGTGCAAAACCTTGCAAAACGTTGTTTATGTAGACGTTTATGCAAAACGTTGTTTATGTTTATGTACATTTATGTAGACTGCATTAGAAACCAATAGCTCTAAATATTGCTATTTTAAATTGGTTTGCATGTGCTTAGTTCAACTTTGCACATCCAAGTCCAAAAGTTTACTGAAAGTGGATAAATGGAGAAGTCCTTCGCAGGCTTTTAGAGGCCCCAGCCTTCAAATGTTGTACCTTTTGGGATGGGGGAGGGGAAATGGAAACAGACCGGAACTTCCCTTTGCTGGTTACCATCTCTCTTCCTTACTGAACATTTTTTAGCTTTGTTGTGCTGAGCATTGTTGTTGTTGTTATGGATCTAAACAACTATATAGAATATATGCTTACTCTGGCGCTTTTGTTACTCCTTTTGTACATGAAACCTTACATTTCTGCGGATATATACTGTACTGTTCGTTCAGATATTATTCCTTATGTACCGGCTTAAATCAAGCCAGTAGTTCCACCAGCTGACTACTTTAACATTTCAATTCGAATTATGTCGCCTTTTAAAACACCACAGCACAGGTTTTCTTTGAATGATAGCAATGGTACAAGTAGTGAAAGCGTCAGAGTACTGTTGCAGTATACCAATGTATTGCTTCTTTAAGTACTGTGGTTTTGTTAATCCTTTCCTTGGTGTGTAACTTTGTTATGTTTTTTCATATTAAAACGGGTTTTTGAAGGCGTGGTTAAGGTACAATGAGGATAGAATAGGACGTCCACAACCTCTTCATTATTTTGGATTAGTCTTAGTTGCCGAAACTGAAACTCTTGTTTAGTTTGGGCTGGAGCTACAAAAATCTTCAATATTTGCGAACTAAACTGCCCGAACTAGAAAGCTTTTAAAAGATTCAAAGGAGAAAAACTGTTTTCCGGTATCTTTTTCTTGTGTCCTTCAGTTTGTCTTCATTTTTGGAGGCGTCGTCTATGCCACTTTCGAGGACCAAAATGTTTCTGTCTCAGCGTATGTAATGGCTGCAAAACTGGTCTTTTGCGCAACTTTGTCTGCAATGTAGATCTAGCCTTGCAGTCTTGTAAACACAAAAGATAAACTAACGAGTATTTTTCAGAAAACTAGATTACAGAAAGTTTCAATGCGCGATTTTGCTATTTATCGCCGTCGTAACACGTTGTAGACGAACGCGTTTGGGAATGGACAAATGTTTTTTGCCATCAAACATTTTCAAAACAAGGCTGACTCATCATTCCTCGGGTTTAAAAACAATTTGGAGTTGACGACTTCTGAGGCCTGAGAATTATAACGAAAACCCACCTAGGATCACGATTTTACGTTTTTGTGAAATGAGTAACAGCAGTCATTTAAAGTCGTATTGATGCATCGATCAAGGAGTTTGCGTACCAGGAAGGAAATACATAATTGGTAGGTATATAGGTTTATATGGGTGTCCAACACCCCCCAACCCGGACAAGGTACAGGCCCTACCGCCGTCAGGGGCAAGGCGTAAGCTGAAATGGCCGGAAAAATAGGTTTTCGCACCGAAATTCCGAAAACTGTTTACTAAGTTTTCTTAATTTTTCCATAAAATCGATCAAAATTTTAAATTTTTTTCTAAAAAATTAACAATTTTTTCAAATTCCTTAAAAATTGTGAATTTAATACTATTATTAGCGTTAAGTTATGCTTATGGTTCAAGCAAGCCCCTTGAGATGATCCAGCACGCAAACAGGATGGTGGCTCTGAAGGCTCGGTCCCTCCCTTCGCTTCCTTTTCTGCAGCCCATTTTTTGTACCCATGCCTTCCGAGCAGGCGCAAATAGCTTTCCGCCAACTTCGACGCTATAGGGAAGCGGGGGAGCAGAATGTGTTGCTAACAGACAACGCAAGTAACCTTGGCGGCGGCTGAGGCTAATTCAGTTAATCTGAATTTGGCCAATAACCGCACGCTGGCTTTGCGTTCACGTCTTGTATCCGTGATCTTCGCTTCTCCGCTTCTTATCCGGCTTTATAAATGGACTGCGGGGAGCAGCGCCTTACCCTACTACAGTGCCTAACCCGTAGCTGAGTCCGAACTGAAAAAATTACTTGAAAGAAATAAGAAACTTGTTAAAGAAATAACTTTATTTCCAGTATATGCCGCATAAATGTTTGCTCGACAACAGTAAAGCTAAAAGTAAACTTTTTATGTATGCTGTATAGATTATCTAATAAAGCAAATTCAAAGTAAGCCAAAACATTCTATCAGAAATTACCAAAACTCTAAACCAATTGCTTAGTATCGTTTTATTCCAATTATTTTGCAGCATTGCTTTGTTATTTCGTTAGCATAAGCCTTGCAGTGGACCTGCACCAAATGTTATATATTGCAAAACTTGTAACTACAAATTTTGCACTGACTTGGAACCGGAACCCTAGAAACGAAACCGGTTTTGAAAATGAACGGAACCAGCCCCACCTCTAGTTGATATGCAGGGGGGGGGGGGGGCAAGATTCGTTTGGCACGAACAAACGCATTTGGCCTGAGGGTGACTGTTAAGTAACTAATCCATTATTTAGAATCTTTGGTATATTCGATATTATTGACCTGATCTCTGTCAACCGACCTGTTCTCGACTGTGACTAGACGGTCTGCGGATCCAGAATACAACTTCTGAAGTAGAAACTCTTAGAATAGTAGACTTCAAACTTTTAAGCTGTTATATGTAACGAATGACGAGTCCAGGTACAATAAAGAACCTTGGCGGATATAACACAGAACCGCCCCAAACGCCAGCTAACCAACTAACCTGCTACAGCCATCAAGTAAACAAAATTTACTTAGTAAACATTGTAATCATTATACGATACAATAATAATTATTAAAATAATCACAGACTACAATACTAAAAAATTAATATTTATTGAGCAAATCAATGCTATTCCTAAATGACTAATCTATCTAAACATAAACAAGACAAAAACTAAAACTTATACGTGACCAGTACTGACAACGATTAAATGGGTTTATGGTAAAAGAAGACTTGTTTCCAGAAATATTCCATCATATTTTTATAGTGGGCGTCCTGGATAACCAGGAAATTCTATGATTATGTTTTATCTAATATGACAAAACAATTCAGACCACAAAAATGCTTATTTTTACTTTGAACTTGGATGAGTCATCTAAACTGACTCGACTCTCCGACTTTCACAAAGACTCTCTACAATCACAAAATAAACTCGCCATTTCAACTATCAATGAATATTATATACACGGTTCTCTCATCAGATAAGTACGGACACGGAGCAGGTTAGTGGAGTTTTACACACACGAATCTCACAAATGCGAGGTAAACACATCACAAGCAATACTGTAAACAACAAGCACGATTTTGTGCAAAAGCTTAAGTTTCGAGGACGGACATTTTCAGTAATTGTAAACCTGCTCGGAGCAGCTCATTAGGGAGCTCCTACTTACTTAGTACAGAAAACAAGCGTGCAAAACATTGAACATATTTCAGAACATCTGATGAATTTACCTTTACGTATATTGTAAATAAAGTTTAAACAATTCAAGATAACTCATATTAGCAAATATTTCAGTAAGTCACATGCATTTGAGAAATCTTTGCCGAGATGCACAAGATAAAAGTTGAACTTTAACCATGAGTCATCAATCAGAACAGAGAATAAACGATTCCGAGTTCGGAATTGCCATCAATACAAGAGCAAACAAAAGCGTAATATCTACATGGAACGGAAATAGAAATTCTTTGGAATGAAATACAAGATTTCACATACAAAATCATGCTAGCCCTATCTTAAACCAGTGTTTTACACACATTTACGGTTAATAAGGGTATCTTTGTTCAGCAAAATGCGTGTAAAGGGCCCGGACTGTGCAAACCATAAGAAACCAGTTGCTCTGAGGCGCAACAGGAAAACGGTCACAAAACATTAATTGAACCAAGACTGTCCGTGAGTGAGATAGTTATCAATATGGCTGCCACAGACATAACTGAAATTCCATTTCCTTCTTGCTGTCTAGTCCAGGTCCGCCGCATTGTCAGCCTCGCTCAGCCATCGTTTCACCAGCTGCTGTCGTTTCAGTCCAGGCAGGGTCAAAAAGTATTCCTGCTGCTCCTTACTGTAAATGTCCAGAGGCTGTCGGCTAACCCGACCCTCACCAAAGCCCACATCTCTGTAGGTCCAGTCACGCCAGTGGAAATTATAGCGAGTCAAAAGTTGCACAATGTCCGCATCGCTTTTCAGCAGTTTTTCCGGCTGACGGTAGGGCAGGTTGGGGACCTGCAGTTCTGGGAAAGTGAAGACAGCACGCAAGGCAAACCAGCCTCCATAATCTTTGTGCATGCAGACTCCATAGATTTTCTAGAACAATAAACAGTCTCTGTTGCGTAACGTTTGAGCATTTAGCGCACAGGTAACGACAATGCTGCGCACAGTCATTGCAAATTTAATGACAAAAACATGGTAAAGAAACAGCAAAATTTTACACTTCTATCCAAATGCTTCAAGTTTGGAACAAAATCGTTTAAAATTACTCTACGTACTTCGGCCTTCGTAACAGTTTGCTTTCAATAGGTGAGTAACTACTCTAACATCAAACTGTCCTCCTAAAAATGTATATATCTCCTCAGAATCTGAATGGGCTATTTTAAAAGTGTTCCGGCGTGAATCACCAGTGGTTTTGTTCCAAGTTTTAGCTTTTCTATCTAGCAATTGCTTTTATTTTCCTATGACTTTTTGTTTCTCCCACCTCTTGCAGGTTTAGAAAAGTTTTCACCGTTTTTACACAAATTCATGTGGCATAAACCGTTTTATAGCATTCCAAAACAGACACTTCCTCAGAAACTTCAGAAGCACTGCTTTAGCTTCAGCATTATACGTACATACATTAAGTGACATATATGTATATATACATATATATATATATATACAAGAACCAAAAATGCTCCTTCGTCGCATGTAAAATACATATGAGTACTCTCAGGCAGGTTGTACAAAAACGGAAACTAGCCTGTAAAATGCATATGAGTGGCGTTGAGGTTGTAAATTAAGGAAAACAAGTTGCAACGGCTTAACATATGAGCCTGTCCTACAACGAGGCTCATATTGGCGTATGTCAGAATATAATTTGTCGATATTTGACCTTCATATAAATAGCACGTATATATATAAAGCTTTTCATTACAAAATTGTGTTTCACACATCTTGCCGCTAAGACATTATACTGTGCATACGCATTATACGGCATGCCACTTTGCGCTCTGACTCAGAGCCATGTGGGGAAAGCATTACGTATGTGAGAGTAGTGTGTGTCATAGTGTTCCGAGAATACAGTAGGTGTGTACTGTACTATAGTGCTTCCGGAAATAGTAGGTGCCATGGTGTTTCGGGAAACATCAGCTTGCAGGTACAGTTCAACTTGAGGTGTCGCAGTTCACTTCGTTCTGTCCATTTCTTTCAAGCCACAATGTTAACATGTTATGTCTATTCATTCGTTTTTTCCTTAATATGATGACCTGATGATCTTTAAGAAGGCTGCACTGTGACGCCAATATGAGCCTCGTTGTAGGACAGGCTCATATGTTAAGCCGTTGCAACTTGTTTTCCTTAATTTACAACCTCAACGCCACTCATATGCATTTTACAGGCTAGTTTCCGTTTTTGTACAACCTGCCTGAGAGTACTCATATGTATTTTACATGCGACGAAGGAGCATTTTGGTTCTTGTTTTCCATTCTTTTACATATGTATGCGCAAAAAAGAACCAACCAACCAACCAAATTTGACCACTTTTGAAAAATTTCATTTTTGACCGAAAATCGCCTAAGTCCCCACCCCACCCCACCACAGCACTCTACAGCCACTTTGAGCATGCAGTTCTATGACAAAAGTCGCTCAGCTCGCTTAGGGCTTTCATTTGGAACCAAATTTGACCACTTTTGAAAAATTTCATTTTTGACCTAAAATCGCCTAAGTCCCCACCCCACCCCACCACAGCACTCTACAGCCACTTTGAGCATGCAGTTCTATGACAAAAGTCGCTCAGCTCGCTTAGGGCTTTCATTTGGGACCAAATTTGACCACTTTTGAAAAATTTCATTTTTGACCGAAAATCGCCTAAGTCCCCACCCCACCCCACCCCAGCACCCTACAACCACTTTGAGCAAACAATTTTATGACAAAAGTTGCTCAGCTCACTTAGGGCTTTCATTTGGTACCAAATTTGACCACTTTTGAAAAATTTTATTTTGGACCACCTGACCCCTTACCGACCTGACACCTCAGACGGTCAAGTGGAGCCAGCCCAGCAAAATGGGTGCGTTGTACAGCAAAACCGACACCGGAAATGAGCTGGGCGCACCAGAAAACCCCTATAGAGAAAGTTTTGAGAGGCCAAGTAGAGCCTAGTATGGACTTCCAGGAAACGGTTGCCGACATGACCCTCCAGACGGCAAAGTGGAACCAGCCCAGCAAGATGGATAAGTCGGACGGCAAAACGGACACCGGAAATGAGCTGGGCGCACCAGAAAACCCCTATAGAGAAAGTTTTGAGAGGCCAAGTAGAGCCTAGTATGGACCTCCAGGAAACGGTTGCCGACATGACCCTCCAGACGGCAAAGTGGAACCAGCCCAGCAACTTGGGTCAGTCGGGCAGAAAAACTGATATCGGGAATCGATTCTCCGTCCGCAAAAACCTTTGTACACAAGATTTGAGCCTTCCAGGTCGCAAAATAAGCGAAAAAACTAAGTTCAAAGTTGGACCCAAAATTCACCAACTTTGGCAGGCCAGTACCCAAAAATTACGCCCCCGGCAGGAAAATCATATAGCAATTGAACGACCCTGATATGTGTCCTATTTAGCCATATAGGCAGTATTGCCCCATATATAGCCCAGTCTGACTTATTAAGGTGACATTGAAGCTTACTTTTTGGCCATTTTAGCGTTTTGACCGACTTTGGCCCCCCGTCAAAAATTTTTTCCGGGTCTGGGAGGCATAAAAACTAGCCTATCGGCTTATTTTTGTTGCGTACTCCAAGAATATATATGGTTTTCATAGGCAAAAATTTTTCTATCTGTTGTTATTAAAGCTACAAAACCCCCTTACCAGACGTCAAAGCGGAGAACCGGAAAAAAAAACATCACTCTCGTAAGCGATTTTTGGCGTAACTTTTTAACGGAAAGTGGTACGGGGATGAAACTTCGCACACATACTAAACTCGACACGTACAATTTTTTGCGCACATAATCTGCGCAGGATCTGCGCAGGAATCTGCGCAGCTTCTGCGCAGCCTTGTTTTACACGGTCATTCGACCATTTTCACTCATATTATAGGGGTCGCTACCGCGACCCCTATGATATACAATTATTTAAACAAAGAAGATCCAACCTTTTCTGAAGGCCATGGGTCCAGATGGAGATCCTGTCGCTGATAATAGTAGGCAGTTCCTGAGACATGGGCGGCCGTCTGAAAACACATCTTGGGGCGTCTGCTGGGAGTGAGGTCAAAATCATGAACGACTGTTACAGAAGTTGGAATCAACTGAAATTAACCAAAAAAGCATATATATGTAGCAGTGATGGAACCGGGTCACCGGGTCAGTTCGGGTCACTTTTTGGACCGGGTCACCGGGTCAAGAGCTTCGACCCGGTTTCCTGAATTTACTTCAAATTTTAGGTTAAATTTTTGGCTTACCACGCTAAAATTTTAGGTTAAATTTTTGTTCGATGTCCAATATTAATTTGCTCTTTTCTATATTTTCGCAGCTTGAGGTTATCTGAATCTGTCAGGCAAATTATTGTTTAGCTTTATAAGTTTCATGATTATTGCATAACTCTATTTAGTGCAATATGGTCTGCAGTTTATTTTCGCAACCAAGGTAAACGTTGAAAGTAAGTGAACAATTTAATTTATATAATTTAACTCACTACGTAATGAAAACCAAATCTTTAAAGTACTCCATGTTTTGGACAAGCATATACTCATAGACCCTGCAAAATTTCGCAGAAGGATAAATTATTGGTTTTGCAACTAATTCTGCATAAATCTAGAAAATGCTACAGCTATACCATTAACCACATTTCAAGAAACTCTAGAGCAAACATATGTATGTTATTCTTTTCAAAGTGGTTATGGAACATGGAAGCCAAAAATTTAGCGTTCTTAGGCAGAATCGAAAAATTTTTGCAACCGTTGGAATTTTCTGGAAAACCGGGTCACCGGGTCAGGGCTCAACCGTATCACCGGGTCAAGCCTAAGTGACCCGGTTTCATCACTGATACGTATATATGCAGTGCTCAATACAAAAATGTTAGCCCATTAACGCTTATTAGAAAAGTGTTACCTACTAGGATATTGTATTCTACATTTGTAGATGATTTTAGCGTTATAGATTATTGACCTTTCTTGGCGGGAGCTGTATGAGGGCGAGATTTTGCTCATGCTGTTACTTGGAGGGAGCATAATCGGGGGCCCTCGGAAGGTAAGGCATTTTGGAAACATTTTTTAAAAATTTTATAAAAAGTTAAAAATTGCTCTTTTTCCTACAAATAATTCACAGAAAAAGTTTGTTTTTCGTGCAATAATAAGCAGATTTATTGCTTAAAAGGCAAAAGTTGAGAAAACGTCTCTGGCAAAGTCGAGAACTTTTGAAAATTTGGTCTAACCATTGTCAAAGCAAAATTTGATAACCACAGGAGCACCCAGTTTTTTGGGAAAAAGGCGAATTCCGGGAAAGGTCCTTTATGCTCCCCATTAGAATAAGCCCAAGTCAACGAATGTAATATCCAAGCATGCGTGGAAAACACATTTTCAAAACATGACATAAAATTTTTGAAATTTCTGCATTTTAAGCATCCTATCACACGGAAAACGTGTTTTCATTGCATTCACAGTCAAACGGGACCCATTTTAGAGTAAAATTGACTATATTTGACAAACTTGAAAAATTATGTTTGAAATGACAACACGCCAGATTTTGGTGACCTGGACCACACACAATGGGAAGAAGCTGGGTAAAACCTACACAAACTTAATTTAAAGACTTTATTAAGCACACGTATCTGGCTTATTTCTTGGCGATTTTTTATGGGAAGGAGGTGCTCAATGAGGGAGGCCCCCATCGATGGGGGCTCACCGAAACACCGAAAATGGGAAGGTATTTTTGGGAAAAAGTTTTCAAATTTTTGCTTTTTTAAAGACGAAAACGGCGAAAAAAGCTAAAAATGGCTAAGTTGAAGTGTTTTTAAGCTAGAATAGTGACAATTTCCTTAAAAATCCGGCGAACCCGGAAACAGTTTTGAATATTTAGGGTAAAAATGGTAAAATTTGACAGTTTTTGGGTTAGGAAAGGGAGGTCAGAGAATTTATGGGGGGATATTTCAGGGGGGGCATCTCGAATGGGGGCGCCCCCCCTAGGGATACTCTGTGTTTTTGGAAAAAACAAAGGCCACTTACACTGGCGACATTTGCCATAGATGCTTGCATGCACTGATCTAACGGATCTCGTTTAACCTTTTCATCGGTCAGGTTTTCCAAAATCCACGGCTTAAAGGTCCGCTCGAACATACAGGGAAGGCTGTAAACAACAACTGCTGCAGTTGAGCTTGGATAGTCCAACTGGAAAAATCTGCCTACTCGATCATTGTACCAGTCAATCTGCAAATAAGACAATTAAGAGTCAGGGTTGGTTTTTTCCGGAAAAAAGTACATATTCTTTCCGGTATTTTCTGCTGTTCCAATCAAGTCAGAGCCTCTTACAATGTGTTTCTCTCATAATTTTGCTAATCTTATTTCTGCAATATGGTAAAGGTAAGCTAAAGTGACCCCTGGAGAGAACTCCAACCTACAGAAGGTTATAGGATGCCGGTCCTTAACTACAGACTCACAGGCCGAAGCCAGGAGCGACAACTCTAATGTTGACTACATCTGTGGAAGGAAGGCCAGCCCTTTTATTCAGGCATTACGCCAGAACACAGACTCCTGTTACCTTCCCACCGCAGTGGTACCCATTTACCGAAAAGTTAAGGATAGACGGCTGGGTTGGCTGGAGCCCGCGGCGAACCGATATGTGCTTAGTCACTTGCTCAAGGGGATTTACGAAAGTCTTGTGGCAGCGGGGGTTCGAACCTAGGACCGTAAGATCTTTAGTCGTACACCTTACCACTCGGCAATCGCGGCACTTTCGGCAATATATATATTAGTGATGGGCACTGGATATCCGGATATCCGTGTACATTTCAGACAAAGTAATGAAAAATTAGCAAATTTTTGACAAAAATTTCAAAATATTTTTCAAAAATTCCTCTTAAAATATTTTTTAAGCCAAGGTTGCGGCTTGGTTGCATAATAGACATTCACAGCCTGCCAAAAAATTGAAAATTTAACTGCAAAATCGAAAAAGTTTCTTGAAGTTAAGCTTGGAATAGGCGGATATCCGGATATCCGTTAACGCAAAATAGGCGGATATCCGGATTTGAAATAATATCCGGTGACCATCACTATATACACAAG
Organism: Trissonchulus latispiculum; assembly: GCA_030248195.1. Classification (NCBI taxonomy): domain Eukaryota; kingdom Metazoa; phylum Nematoda; class Enoplea; order Enoplida; family Ironidae; genus Trissonchulus; species Trissonchulus latispiculum. The sequence goes on from JASAND010027078.1 coordinate 41,891, forward strand.
AATAAACCGTAATGGGCCCGAGTAGTTAAGGCGTTCGACTTCGGATCTGACAGTCCGTCGTTCGAATCCCCGCTGCCACAAGGCTTTCACAAATTCCCTTGAGCAAGGGACTCAGTGCATATCGGTTCGCCGTGGGCTCCAGCCAATCCAGCTGTCTATCCGTAACTGGTTGGTAAATGGGTATCACTTATGTGGGAAGGTAACAGGAGACTGTGTGCAGGCATCTGCCTTGAGGAGCTGGCCCCTCCTCCACAGTTGCAGCTATCATCAGAGGTAGCACTCCTGGCTCAAGTGGCTTGTAATCGGTGATGAGCACCGACGCCCTGTATATTCTCGCATGAGGATAGGAGTTTCTCCGGGGGTCCTTTAACTTACCTTTTTACCTTACAAGAATAAAAATGCTCCGATGGAGCTTGAAAAATGCAATATGGGTGACATTAGGTTTTAAGCGGACATAGGTAGGGCTAGGTTTTAAAACGTTAATATGGGCTGGGCAGATTGTAAATGACAGGAGGATTAGATAAAAAAGCGCACTAATATGGACCAGCTTCGCTGAACAACCCATATTCGCGAAAACTTGCCAGACAGTTGCTCTCGACAATTCTTCGGAAAATTTAGCAATTTGTCAGCATGACTCTGCAAGAATGTAGTTGTGCTCATACAACTTATATAATAATACACTTACGTGTCAACTGCTTTTCGCATCGACTTAATACAAGATTCTGCGCAGATAGTGCAGAAGTAACACCTTGAACACCTTGTGACCAGAACTGCATTGTTTATTTGGAATAAGCTTTAATCTTTCAAAATCCTCGCGCTTGCCTGAAAGCTTACAATGTAGAACGTACTCGTATATGTAATATTTGGAGTGGAGCATGAGTGACCGCGAATATGGGTTGTTCAGCGGAGCTGGTCCATATTAGTGCGCTTTTAACCAAGTCCTCCTGTCATTTACAACCTGCCCCTCCCATATTAACGTTTTAAAACCTAGTCCTATGTCCGCTTAAAACCTAATGCCACCCATATTGCATTTTTAATGCTCCATCGGAGCATTTTTATTCTTGTCCTATTTCATTTTTAAGGTTCCCAGTAAACCTCAAGTAAAAATGTCAAAGTTTCATAAAAGAAACAAAATTCCGCCAATCATTAATGCAAACTATGCTGCCAATGATAGAAACTTATATATACGGCACAATTTCTAATACTCACTTGCAAAATTCATATGCAAAATTCCAGACGATTGCAACTTATCTGTAACTAGTTATATATAGGCCGTGCTGTACTTCAGCAGCACTCTACTGCGCGCAACCAGTTGCAAACTTTAGTGTTAATGTAGCTAGGTTAATTTGCCATGTCCTAAGCTATCTACACAACCAATTTAACACGCTTACCGCTTACAGTAAGCCAACAGCCAGCGTTCAGCGATCCCGATAACCCTTATGCGTCCCACTATATGGCCCAAAACAGCATACTTAGGCCTATTTTTCACTATTTCCAGTAGAGTTGGGACTTAGAAATTTTCCGAAAATGGCTATTTGGCCGGACCAACTTTGGGCCGGCCGCCTGAACGATCCTGGCCAGATATCGAAAATCGCCCTCGCTATTCCATGGTACCCAACCCATAGATTCTTATGCAAAATCCGAATCGGAATCGTTTTGAAAATTTTTAACATCGTAGTAAGTATATATACGAAACCTATCTATAATAGTTTGTCATGTCCTACCATCTGTATGCCGAATTTCAAATGCCAGTGACAAACGAATACGTAGCTTGTTATCGACGGTGCTGTGTTTTGGGACAGCACATAACAGCACGGTGGAAACTAGAGAGTGCACCAACTAACATAGCTACAGTTCCCCCTTACTACAGACACAATTATCACCAAGTTTCATATGTTTAGCCGTTTACAGTAAGTCTACAGACAGCGTGCTATGGCTGGTGCATAATAGTACAGCACGATATCAGCACACCACATCGCTGCGACTATGCTCATGGTATTCAGCGACCTCGATAACCCTTACATGCGTCCCACTATATGGCCGAAAACAGCATATTTTGGCCTATTTTTGACTATTTCCAGTAGAGTTGGGACTTAGAAATTTTCCGAAAATGGCCATTTGGCCGGACCAACTTTGGGCCGGCCGCCTGAACGATCCTGGTCAGATATCGAAAATCGCCCTCGCTATTCCATGGTACCCAACCCATAGATTCTTATGCAACAATCCGCTTGTCTCAAGCTTGTTCGCTGTGCCCTGCAACTCTGACACAAAATAGGCCCTTTTTGGCCAAAATAGCCGTGAGGCCACCTTTGGCCGGCCGGCCAGGTGGCATGCCGGGCCGGGCAGCGAAAAGGTACATTAACACGTCCATGCCTCTCAGAAAAACCAAACTTCACCGGCTGAAAATGCCCAGATCGTTCTATCATTAAGTCAGAAGAATGCCCTCTTCCGAGCGTGACTTACACGGAAAAAACAAACGGACCTAACTTGACCGGAAGCGAAAATTTTCAAATTTGGAAATTTTGACCAAAACCTTTGCGACTTGTAGTACTCGTCGTGCTGATTCCAACGATACCAAATTTGTCTAGTTTCGTTGAGTATTTAGCTGGCACGGTGCTCGAACGGGTCTGTAAGGGCCGCGCAGCGCCTTTTACACACATATTATATATAGGTATATATACAAGAATAAAAATGCTCCGATGGAGCATGAAAAATGCAATATGGGTGACATTCGGTTGTAAATGGACAGAGGACTAGGTTTTAAAACGTTAATATGGGAGGGGCAGGTTGTAAATGCCAGGAGGACTAGGTTAAAAGCGCACTAATATGGACCAGCTTCGCTGAACAACCCATATTCGCGAAAACTGTCCAGAGTTTCTATCGGCTGCTGCTTGCTATATATTGCTCTTGGCAGTTCTTCGGAAAATTATACGATTTGTCAGCATGGCCTGCAAGTATATGTGGTCGTGCTCCTTATTATACAACTTAATAATACACGTACATAATTTCAACTGCTCTTCGCTTCAACTTAATACAAGATTCTGCGCTGACAGTGCAGAAAAAACACCATGAACACCTTTCTATCAGAACTGCATTGTTTATTTGGAATAAGCTTTAATATTTCAAAATCGTCCCGCTTGCTTTGAAAGCTAAAGAATGTAGATATTACTCGTATGTCATGTGGAGTGGAGCATGAGTGACCGCGAATATGGGTTGTTCAGCGAAGCTGGTCCATATTAGTGCGCTTTTAACCTAGTCCTCCTGGCATTTACAACCTGCCCCTCCCATATTAACGTTTTAAAACCTAGTCCTCTGTCCATTTACAACCGAATGTCACCCATATTGCATTTTTCATGCTCCACCGGAGCATTTTTATTCTTGTCCTATTTCATTTTTAAGGTTCTCAGTAAAAGGCAAAAACGTTAAAGCTGTGTGAAAGAAACTTTAAAAATTCCGCCAATCATTAATCGTCAACCGAAAGTACAGAACAAAGAAGCTTGAAAAGTTCCAAGTTCTTCCTTTTTCTCTATTTTGACAGAAATCCAACAACCAGTACCCATGGCTGCAATAGTTTTAGTTACTGTATTTAGCATATAGCACTCTACTGCAGCGCAACCAGTATATGGAGTCTATAGTTGCAAACTGCTTGATCTCGTACCTTCAGCAAAATAAATTTATCTCTTTGCTTCAGCATGGATTTCTCAAAAATCGCTCCACCGTTGGCCAACTACTGCAATGTTTAAACGATTGGACTAAATCTACCGACTGTAACGAATGTGTCGATGTTATTTATATGGATCTTGCAAAAGCTTTTGACAGTGTTTGTCACAAAAAGTTGCTCACCAAACTAGCCGCACTTAAGCTTCCAAATTCTGTCATGGAGTGGATAAAAGACTATTTGAGCAATAGAAAACATTTTGTTGAACTTAACGGAAACCGATCAAGTTTTGCTAATATAAGCTCAGGCGTACCACAAGGTAGTATTTTAGGTCCTATTTTATTTCTTATTTACATAAACGATATAGAAACCGTAGTTAGAAATTCTAAGTTAAAGTTGTACGCAGACGACTCCAAACTATACTTAGAAATAAAATTGAAATCGGTTACTCAACTTTTACAAAATGATCTCATTAGACTTTCAAACTGGCTTATGGAAATGCAACTTGACGTTGCTGTTTCTAAATGTGGTGTTTTACACATCGGTAATAATAATCCTCTACATGTTTGTATATCACATTAATAATCGCCCGTTAGAATCTGTAAAGCAGATTCGGGATCTTGGTGTAATTATGCAAACAAACTTAAGGTTTGATCGATATTATGCAGAAATTGTGGCCAAAGCATATAGAACTGTAAGTGTAAACCTAATATTTAAATGTTTTGTTTGTCGTGATCCAATATTTTTGGTTAAGTTATTCAAGATTTATGTTAGACCTAAACTAGAATATGCTTCTGAAGTATGGTCACCGTATTACGTTAAAGATATTGACCTTATTGAAAATGTGCAAAGACGGTTCACTAAAAGATTAGCTGGCTTCTCTTCTTTAACCTACTGTGAACGTTTGGCGAAGCTTGGAAAGCTTGGAAAAACGCCGTCTAGTAAAAGACTTAATTTTTACTTACAACATTATTCATCAGCTTGTTGATTTACCGTTTGATCACTTCTTCGAATTGTCCACTAATCCAAATAGTCGCGGTAATAACTTCAAATTATTTAAGAAGCGTGCCCGAGTAATATGTCGTCAAAACTTCTTTTCAAATCGTGTCTGTACAATTTGGAATAATTTACCTAATTGTGTGGTGAATGCTGCTAATACTGCTGTTTTTAAGAAAATGCTTTTAACAGAATGCGACTTCTCTATATATGTGAAAGGCTCAGCTTAAGTAGCCGGACAATCGGCTCTGCTGTGTCTTTTGAGTTGCAGGTCACTAGCATTATATTTGGTACCGCAATGCTTTGTTATTGTTATCCTGTACTCTGGCATTAAACATTAAACCAAATGCAAACTTTACTGTCAGTGAAGGAAACTCATAAAACACGATTTGCAATGCTCTGCCGCACTTGTGTGCAAAATTTCGGACGATTGCAACTTACGTGTAGCTAGTTATAGGCCGTGCTGTACTTCAGCAGCACTACTGCAGCGCAACCAGATGCAAACTTTACTGTCGGTGAAGGAAACTCATACGGCACGATTTGCAATGCTCTGCCGCACTTGTGTGCAAAATTTCGGACGATTGCAACTTACGTGTAGCTAGTTATAGGCCGTGCTATACTTTAGCAGCACTCTACTGCAGCGCAACCACATAGTAACATCGTAATAAGTATACGAAACGTATCTATAATAGTTTGTCATGTCCTAAACTATCTGTATGCCGAATTTCAAATACCAGTGACGAACGAATAACTTGTTATCGACGGTGCTGTGTTTGGGACAGCACATACAGCACGGTGGAAGCTAGAGAGTGTACCAACTAACATAGCTACAGTTCCCCCTTACTACAGACATAATTTTCACCAAGTTTCATATGTTTAGCTGTTTACAGTAAGTCTACATACAGCGTGCTATGGTTGCTGCATAATAGTACAGCACGATAGCAGCACCGCACAGCGCTGCGACTATGCTCATCGTGTTCAGCGACCCCGATAACCCTTACATGCGTCCCACTATATGGCCCAAAACAGCATATTTAGGCCTATTTTTGACTATTTTCTGTGGAGTTGGGACTTAGAAATTTTCCGAAAATGGCCATTTGGACCGGATAACTTTGGACCGGCCGCCAGAACGGTCCAGGACCTAAACCAAAAATCGGCCAACGTTACGCACTAGTATCCCCTCCGTACTTGTTCATGCAACAAACCGCGTGTCTCTACCTTGTTCCCTGAGCCCTGTGGGCGTGACACAAAATGGCCGTTTTTTGGCCAAAAACGCCGTGAGGTCACTTTTGGCCGGCCGGCCAGGTGGCATGCCGGGCCGGGCAGCGAAAAAATATAGCGCGGGGCACATGGGACCATATCGGCATTCAGAAAATATAAACCTTTCCGGCTGAAAATGTCCACATCTTTCAAACACCTCTGCACAAAATAGCCCTTTTCCAAGCGTGACTAACACAGAAAAAAACAAACGGACCTAACTTGTCCGGAAGCGAAAATTTTCAAAGTTGAAAATTTTGACCAAAACTTTTTTGCAACGTATTGTAGTCGTCGTGTAGATTCCAACGATACCAAACTTGCCGAGTTTCGTTCAGTATTGAGCTGGCACGGTGCTCGAACGAGTCTCATAGGGCCGCGCAGAGCCTTTTACACCCATATTATAGGGGGTCGCTCTCGCGCCCCCCTATAATAAACGCCATTCAAACACTTACATTAACTTTCCCATATACAAATCTAAATAACTGAAAAATTATTTTTCTTTTTGGGGGATGCCGAGCAAATCACGTGGTGTTAGTAAACAAATAAATTTTTATTACATCCACGTGACTCACACAGCGGCTGCCCAGCCCATTACGCCGCGTCCAAATACAACAATGTACTACATCTGACATGGCAATGCATGCAAGCGGCAAGATCACGTCAGGGTTAGTAGACAAACAGTTACGATGACGCCAGAGTTTGATAGGCCACGGGGAATGTACATTACGTACTATCTAACATAGTTAGTAAAAATAGCAAAGATAATCGATAGAACAGTCGCTAATTCACGGATCCATAAGAGATACAAAGGAATCAATGAAATATCAGTCCAAAACGTGAATACCCAACACACCGTTCACCTTTCTTCCGTTACCGGTTTCGAATGGTTCTCCCACTCTTCATCAGTCGGATCATGTCCTCGGTGGAACTACGTAACGGCCAAATAGTCACCGTCCTGTATATGAAACCTACGGACACTAGGCAATATCTTCATTACGACTCTTGCCATCCTCTCCAGCACAAGTTGCTTATTGCCTATAGCCAGGTCCTCCGGATTTGCCGCATTTGCTCTGACCCTGATACAGTCAAGTCACGGTGTGCATAATTAAAGGAAGTTCTGGTAAAGAGAGGGTACCCGAGAGGCAAGGTTCAGCGCAGAATTACGAAGGCCCTATCGTTTACCCGAGAACAGTTGCTGTCAACGAAAACCCCGGCAGATCCTGAAAACGAGGAAAAATCGATGTACCTTTTGTCTTACCCTACCATCCTAATCTAGATGGCGTTAGGGGTATCTTACAGCGGCATGAACATTTTTTAACTGGACTGAACACGACGCCCATAGGTAAAGATGGGCGAAACGTCGCGACCCAAAATTTAACAGCCGTGGCAAGTAAAGGCCAATCATCTACTCTTAGACAAATATAAAACTATATTGGAGGCCACCGCCCAAATTCCACAACATTCTCGTCAGGGCTAAGCTTCCCACGCCTAGCACCGGCACCTTAAGTATTAGTATCTTAGTAGTGCATATATTAAATTATATGCAGATGATGCTAAGATCTATATTGTCTACTCCGACCCTGTAATTGGAAAATTGCTGCTACAACAAGACTTGAATGCTGTTAGTACATGGACTGAACTTAGACAACTAGTTCTCGCTGTTGGAAAGTGTTTTGTTATGCATTTGGGGTATGGAAATGTGGTCAATGATTATTATATAGGGAACAATGTACTGAAAGCAGTCACAACTTTTTGTGACCTTGGTGTTACTGTCAGTAATAGTATGATGTTCTCTGCTCATTGTTGTAATATAGCAAAAACAGGATCCAAATTGGTAAATCTAGTATACGCATCCTTCCATACTCGTGAAATTAATTTTTTATTAAAAGTCTACAAAACTTTTGTTCGACCTAAACTGGAATATGCATCAGAAGTTTGGTCCCCTTATCTATTAAAAGATATTGACCTTATTGAGAAAGTTCAAAAATTATTCACCAGAAGATTGCCAGGTTTAAAGAATTTATCTTATCCTCAAAGACTCGAGAAATTAAAACTTCCTTCACTGGAAGGAAGACGAATTTGGTGTTGGTTTATAAAATGGTGCATCGCCTTGTTGACCTAGATTTTGATGATTATTTTGAATTTAGCACTACTGAGACACGGGGTCATTTATTTAAGCTTAAAGTTAAGCGAAATTATTTGAATATTGCTAAGTATTTCCTTAGCAATAGAGTTGTTCCCATTTGGAATAGTTTGCCTGATACGATTATTTTAGCAGAAAGTATTAATGTATTTAAAAGCCGCATTGGAAGCTATTCATTAATGCAGTATACCAGGGGGAGAGGATTAGAAGCCTGTCAATAGGCACACCTCTTCCCCTCCAACCAATGATAATATGTAAATGATTGATATTCGGTTGCTTGGACTTATGTGGAGATGAAATATTTATGTGAAAATTTTGTTGTATTGTTGATGTTGACTGGCTGGAAAATAAATTTAACCAGCTAACTAACTAACTTAAACCGAAGTAACGAGCCCGGCGGAACCTCAAAATGCAGCTGAAACTGTGTTCTCTGCCCAGCCATCAAGGAAGTGAGCTCATTTAAGAGCTCTGTCACTGGACTACAATACCCAATAAGGGGCAGTTTTGACTGTAAAAGTACCGGAATTGTGTACTTGGCGGAGATAGATGGGTGTCCATCGCAGTATATATGTGGGGGAAAGTGGAAATTCCCTCTCCCAACGATTCCATAGCCACAGACACGATATCCGCCAAATAGATGCTAGTAAACCTTTATCTTGTGATTTTAGAACCACAACCACGATTTGAAGGACTTACGTGTAACTGTTATTGATTTTGCGGAAGAAGAAACGTGTAGAAAGAAGAAAGAAAAGCAATGGACCAGCCAACTTTTTACTGACTATCCTTTTGGAATCAATTGGGAACATATCCTTCGTTTCAACAAGTCCCCGCCCCCCGGGTCCGAGTTTACTAGCATCCATTCTGTTGAACGTCCTGAGACTCCTGCAGCCCCCCGAACATTTGTGCCACAGTCCCTCCCCACTCCCCCCAGGACAGAACTTTATCCCCAAATTATGAAGCCCCCCGGACATTTACATCGCGGTCCCGCCCAGCCTCCCAATCAATAACTTTGTCCCCGACCAAGCTGTAGCTCCAAAATTCTGAAGCTGAGGTTTAATGTCAGATAAGCGTTGCTTAAAAATTACCAAAGAGGAAATAGTAACAGTATTTTCAGGAAGATCAGTCCAAACATTGCAAATTCTATAGAAATACGAATGACCAGTCCGGGACTTTTTATATCTTTTTGGAACTACAGCCAGAGAGTGTTGCCTCCTCGTCCCGGCATCTGGAGAATACGTAAAACAACTATCAAATGAACAATCAAATACATTGTACACAATATTATGCATTAGATACAGATCATTTAGAATACACTACATTTCTAGCGACTGCAAAGCACATCTGACCAACCTCTCCCTATGGCTTAACCCTGCGAAAGTCCATGGTGTCGTCCCGAAAATGAACGCTGCACGTTTTCGATGGCATCAATATCTTTTAACAAGCGAGGAGACCAAATCGGTGTGCAATACTCTAACATTGGCCTGACATAGATACGTTTTAAAAAGCTTAACCATTAACTGAATATATATTCCTACTATTAAAACTTCGAAAACTAATATATAGCTACCCGTTTGCTTTCGCTCTGCACTCAAATTTGTACAATTTCAATTTCATCTGGGTCTGGTTTGTCTTTGTCAGTTTTCGTTTGTGGTGGTGCCAAGACCACTGACACAAATCCAAATGTAGTTCTTTCTTTGTGCGTTTTTGGGTTGGCGCAGTATAGGGAGTCAGGCCGTCACAAGAAAGTTTTTCAAGTGGTCAAATTGAGTTGGACATCTTCGTTTAACTTGGAGTCACTTCCACAGAAACACTGTGTCACTTTTCTTCTGTAACAGTGCGATTACCGTGAGTAGGGTCAGTGGCACCGTGTAGTGGTCTACGTACGTAGTTTAATGTAATGTTAGCAGTTAATGTACGTAACCGCTCTTCTACTTTGAGTCAAGTAGGAAATTTGTTCGTTTTGAACTTAGTCGAGTCCTCCTACCGTATGTAGGGCAAAAGTTCTATACGTAGTACTTCTGAATCGGTGTTCAGGCATTCACGAGCAGTTTCTCGTGAGAAGTCTTCGTCTATGGTAAGACGGCACCTAAGAATTAAGAGTCGAGTCTTTTAAGCGTACTTTATTGAAGCACAACACCAGACAAGACTGACCATCACCAAACAAACAAGGGTTTAAATACTGCTTAACCCCGCCTTCTACCCCGCCTACTACAGTAAGCTAAATACATTAATTTACATCAAGCACGACAGTGAATAACAAAGTAATATATTACATCCAGACAGACAGACAAACGGAACAGATGGTGTGTACTTGAAATTTGGGTTTAATTTAAATGATTTAGATTATATATTAAAATTTGAATGATGGTTTGGAGATGAGAAAGAGATAGGAAATTAAGTTGAAATAAATAAGATAAAGTTGACAAAAACCTAATATATACAACAGACTGTGAATATACTGGTATATGTTCAGTTTAATTGTCTTTTAGCTACGACATTTCTGCCCGGTGACCGAGTAAAAAGTCCTCTTTTTAGATCCAGCGACCACGACTGAACCGGTGGTTGCGGCGTCCACTTCCGGGATGGCCCAATCTGTGATGGATTGGCGGCGGCGGTCGTTCTTGAACCCGGCGAGCATCCAATACCAAGGATCCCATGAGCTTCAGGCCGGACAGAATCTGAGTTTTGCCACCAGTGGGATGGTCCAACCCAAAGAGGATGAGCTTTGCGGCATGGTGTAGAAGCTGCTCGTGACGTCGAGCTTTGCGGCGAGCCACCGTGTCAGGCGAAGACGGATCCGCTGCTGGAATGGTAGCCGTAGATACCTCAAAGAATTGCTCCTGTTGCGGTGGGAGCGCTACTTGATACAAGTGCCCGGATGGTTCGGTATAACCTTGGCACGCCGCATCCCAGAACATAAGGCTGGTCGCCTTGAGAGTTCCAGCATTACCGCCTGCCTGTTGCGGTGGTGCAGGTTGCGGTGGCCGTTGCGGGGCCGGGTGCTGTAGTATAAGTGGGGGCGGACGATTTGCCATAGGAGTGGGTGGCATCGGTGGCCGCGGCGCAGCAATGACACGGCGGCGCTTAAGCTGTGGAGAAGCGTACGCTTCCGGGCTATGTGAAGGCGCCCCCTCAGTGGAGGGTCCAGCTTCAGCCCACGAGGCACGGTAGCCGTCAATAACGGCCATGTCTTTTCCATGCCGAGCCGGTTTTGACGGCAGTCGGGAAGCAGGTTCCTTTCCTTTGCGTGGTTGCGCCTGCGGTTCCGGTACCTTCCCTTGGTAAGCAGGCTCCTTTCCCTTGCGCGATTGCACCTGCGATGGTGCCTCCGTCTGGTATCGAGGGACTGCGGCGTACTCATCGTCAGATGGGTCGCGGATGTCGTTACCTGGCAGTGGAGAAATGGGGGCGTTTTCCCCATCCGAGTCGCTGCCAAACAAGTCATCCAACATATTCTGATCCATGTTTATGGTTTCATCCTCGATACCAGTAACTTACAATATATATGTATACAAAAATTAACATTGCAGTAGATAACTGTATACGTATAGATGCCTGAGTAGTTATATATGCATAGTTAATTTAGGTAAGTGTATATTATATATTTACGTACTTGTAGGTGTACGTTTGTTAAGTGGGGTATGTGTATAATACTCATATATATAAGGCATTGTGTGCGCATATATGCACGTATAGGCGGTTTGGCGTACATAAGTGTATATAGGCGTGTGTACATATGTGGGCTATTATATTTAATTACAGATATGAGAGATTGCATGTTATCTACATAATATACAGCCAGGAAGGATACGTTCCGTTACTATATGTCTATGTATACATATGCCCGGTTTGAGAGGGGTATATAGTTGTTGATTCGTCGTAGTATACGATCAAATGTATATATTCTGATAAAGCACTACCGCTATTGGGATTAGTGCCTCTACTGGGAAAATGTACCGTGTGGTCAGATATGCGTATGGGTATTGGCAGAAATTCGTCGTGTTGTATTTCCGTCTTTTTATTGCTTAAGATTTGATCGGCTACTGTTTTTGCTAGTAGAGTAGCAGGTGTCTAGTTATTGACTTGGAATGTTATACACCTGTAGGTTCAGCGTATTTATGTATACGGTTATTGACGTGTTGAATTTAGACGGGGATGAAGTTACCTGACGACTGGACGTGGAAATTGTAAGTAATGCCAAGTTAATGACGGTACAAAGTTATATAGTGTGTAATGGTAGTATGAGATTAATAGCATAATATATATTAATAGGATATAGTATATATATGTACACTGTCGACAGGTTGGCTGAGTTAGCCAGGCCAATACAGTGTGGCCATGAGTGAGGCTAGTTTTCTAGTCCTCGTCTGAACTTTCCGGGAGGGCTTCATCTACATAGCATGGGGTCAACTGCATAAAACTGCGTTCAGTGACGGATTTTGCGAAAACTTTTCTGACAATAGTAGTCATTGTGTTTTGAAACGCCAACATTTTGGCGTTGCGCAGTGCCTGGTAAAAAGAGATAAAATGTTCGGACAGTGTGTCCTGCGCAAAACGGGCACTGAACAGCGTGTATGCTGCAAGTTTCACATTTCGGGCAGCAACGCGAACACCCAGAGGAGCCTCAAATTCCCACAAATCTACGTAGTCGTAGTAGCTCACTGTCCAATGGGTTAGTTCATGGACTTGTGTTGCAAAATCCAGGGAGTCAGAGATGCTAAAGAGGGGAGGCATCGTTTTGTGCAAATTAGTGACGCAAATGGTAGTGAGCATTCGTTCATACAAATTTTTGCTGCCGTATACCAAATCCACTGGTCGGTAAGCATCTGCAAATTTGTCGCTCAAAGAATAGAAATGTTTCAAATCTTTTCGAAGCTTTTTAGTTTGTTCACGAAGCACACCAAAGCAAGTCAAGGGGATAGTGGGCGAAACTTCCCGTGCCATGCAAAATGTTTTTAGACGCACGTCTTCACCTTTGGAGTAGTCAATGTTCCACGATGTCCCCATAATATCATAATGTGCTAGTAGCAAATTAAAAGCATTGTCTGCTGTCAAAGACTTTAAATAGTTTTCATCAAGTAGAGGATAACTTACGTCTGAGCCCTGGTCTGACATGTTGATGAGTGAGCACGGTGGGGCTAGATGGACAGGGGTATTTAGAGTATGGGGATTGGGTATATGGATATAGAAGAAAATTAGGATGTAGTAGAGGGAGAGAGCCAAGTAGCAGACCTATCTGGTCGAAGTCGGCAGTGCAACTGATTTGGATTTGGTGTGGATTGACTTTTGTATGTAGTCTGCCATATGGGCTATATTTTGTGAGTTGCGCTATAGCCATAAATCATAGTTTGATTAGTTGAGGTTCGTGGAAACTCTTTTAGCCCGCCTTAAAGTTTTGTAATCCCAAGATTAATGGTGTGGGAACTGAAATGGTATTTGATATTGGATATTAAATTCTCCAAAATTATTGTATAGTTCCCATATGCCATCGTTTGTAGGCCCATTATAATATGACAACTGGTCACAAGTTAACTGGAGCTCACAATTTAATGATTTAGTACTCCAATTTATTTTTCGTGGGATTTATCAGCTTACTGTGATCTCTTAAGAATAATTGACCAGCATAAATTCATCAACTGTGCAGACCGTCAGTGACCCATCGAAATTTATTTATTGCCTTCCTTGGTTTACAGTTGTAGAAATTTAAGAGTACGTACTGACGTGTCTTACAGAGTGCGCATTTTGAAGTATAAAATTGCTAGCAGGTGCCAAGCAGTCACGCACGTATATATATATACGTATTTATATATATAGAAGATACAGGCATTCTTATAGAGATGTAGTTAAGACATGGGGGTATAGTTACGTACAGTATATATACGTATGGTACAATGATGGGCCGTTGCAACATTATATATCTAGTGGATTTATACAGATTATAATATATACATGGTAGGAGATAGTAGATAGTGGCGATGAAAGTGTAGTTATATATATATTTGTTTACGATGCAGTAAATTCGAGCAGTCTGTTCAATAAGATTATTTAGCATTTCCACGTAGCTAAATTTTTATGATAACAAGTTTGTGTTTCTGCTGTGAATTCTAAAGTTGTGGTTTATTAGGGCGAAGTAACATATATATATGTACTGTCCAGAATCATTCGGTAAACAGGATTTAGCTGTTTTGTATATACAATAAATACAGACATAGTTCAGTTAGCGGTCACGTGGACGCAAGTTGTAGGGGTGGTGTACAGGAAGGGAGGAACTGGTTTCCCCCATGTTTTGGATCTGGTCTGATTTTGCATCAGAGGGTTCGGGCAAGGGCAGTAATGTTGCCTCGGTGACTGCTTTAAGCCGATTAATGTGCACTTTTTGCATTGGCTTATTAGGGTTGCCACATTCAATAATGTCCGCAGTTGGGAGACATAGTTTAATGATGCGGTAGGGTCCGTGCCATGGACGACTAAGTTTCTTTGTTTTGCCTGGTCCGACGTGTGGCACGTGAAGCATAACTAACTGATTTTCTGCGTAGTCCTTTGAGGTAGCCTTTATATCATACTGCTGCTTCTGGCGCGTTTGCGCTTCCGTAATCTCTTCTTTAGCACTTTTCCAAGCTATCTGCAAATTCGTAATAAGATCATAGCGATAGTCTTCTATTTCACAGTATGTTTTAGTAGAAGCGCGTAGCAATGTGTCGATAGGTAGCCGTGGTTCTCTGCCAAAGTTTAAAAAAAATGGCGTGTCGTGCGTTGATGCTTGGACTGACACTCGATAAGCGAATAGCGCAAAGTTAATGAAGGACGACCAGTCCTTTTGCGTAGTAGATACATACATACTGAGCATTTTCATTAGTGTTCCATTGAATCTTTCACACAATCCGTCAGTCTGCGGATGGTATGAAGTGGTATTAATCTTATGTACACCCAAATAATTGCATACCGATTTCATTAGGTCACTGAGGAAATTCTGTCCTCTGTCTGAAAGCAGTTCTTTCGGGCAGGAGTATCTGCAGACGATCTGTTCTACAAAGATTTTAGCTACAGTTTCTGCTGTCGTGTCAACCAAAGGGAAGGCTTCAACCCATTTGGTTAAATATTCGACGAATACCAGTATATATTTGTATCCTTCCTCGGTTTGGGGAAGAGGTCCAATAATATCAACTGCAACGCGATCCCATGGCCCTTCTACTGGAATAGATACCAGTGGCGCTTTTGCTGCTTTTGGCGGATTCTTTTTCCGCAGACAGCCATCGCATTGCTTACACCAAGTTTTTACGTCTTGGCGTATTGTGTCCCACCAATATCGGCTGAGAATCGTAAGATAGGTTTTGTCAAAGCCAAGGTGTGACGCAGTGCAGTCTTCGTGACATGCTTTGAACACTTCAAAGCTCATGGTAGTCGGGATGGCTACTTGTTGGTAAAGCCGTACTGATCGAGGCCCTGCCTTTACGTATTCATGGTACAAGACCCCATCGTGCATGTAGTAACGATAACTGATGACGCCTACGCGAAGTGCGTCGGTTGGGTCGTCAGGCAGCTTTCCACTTTCAAGATAGTGAATTATCTGCATGAGATCGGGTTGTGCTAGCTGAGCCTCCCGTAAAGTCTTGCGGTCAGTTACAGTGAGCAGCAAAACTCGATCCTCCGTATTTGGTTCGTGAGTAGAAAAGGCTGTAACGGTGTCTGAGTTTACCAGTGGTGGTAGTCGAGACAACGCATCCGCATTTGTATGTTTCTTTCCTGGTTTGTATTGTATGTCCAAGTTATACTCTTGGAGTTGTAAGATCCACCTCATGAGGCGTCCGCTTGGACTTTTCACTGTCATGAGCCATTTAAGTGGGCTATGATCTGTGATTACAGTTACCTTTTGACCATAGATGAGGTGTCGGTAATATTTCACGCCAAAAACGATAGCTAATGTCTCCAGTTCAATGACTGGGTAGTTTTTCTCAGCCTTTGTCAGCGTTCTACTGGCATAAGCAATTGGATGCTCTTTGTTGCTGGCATCTAGTTGTGATAACACTGCACCAAGTCCTTGTACACTGGCGTCCGTTTGTAATAGATAGGGTTTGTGCATGTTTGGAAACGCCAGTATAGGCGCTGTCGTTAGACAGCTCTTCAATATTTTGAAGCTGTCATCGCACTGTGATGTCCAGCTAAAATTTGTCTCCTTCTTGAGTAGATTGTAAAGAGGACTGGCTACTTTTGCGAAGTTTCGGATGAAGCGACGGTAGTACGACGCTAATCCTAGAAAACTTCTGAGCTCAGTGATATTTCTAGGCTCTGGGTAGTCTCTTACTTTGTGAATTTTGTCATCTTCTGGTAACAGACCGTCTTTTGAAATCGTGTGGCCTAAATATGTGACGTTTTGTCTGCCGAATTGACACTTTTTGGCTTTAAGTTTAAGCTTATGTTCACGTAAGCGGGCCAGCACGTTGGCAATGTCTTCCAAATGTTGCTCGAACGTGGCTGAATAGATTATAATGTCATCTAGGTAACATAGGCAGAATTTGGTTTGTAAGCCACTCAACACTAAGTTCATCAGACGTTGGAACGTGGCTGGGGCGTTAGTTAACCCGAATGGCATCACGTTATACTGGAACAACCCTTCTTCGCAGGTGAATGCCGTTTTCTCTTTGTCCTTTTCGCTCATCTGCACGTTATAGTAGCCAGATTGTAAGTCTAGGGTGCTGAAGTAAGAGGCATTTCCTAGAGAATTGAGTAAGTCCTCAATGCGCGGCAAGGGAAACACGTCCCTTTTTGTAATGGCATTGATTTTTCTGAAGTCCACGCAGATTCGCACTGTTCCGTCTTTCTTAGCTACTAGTACGATTGGCGACGCCCAAGGTGAGGAGCTTGGTTCAATTATTTTGTGTTTCAGCCAATCTTGTAATTTTTGGCGCACCGTTGATCGCAGAGATACTGGGGTGCGGTACGGACGCTGGTAGATAGGTGGATGGCTTCCGGTATCTATGGTGTGTTCCACCGCAGTAGCACATCCGATATCGTTGTCATCTTTAGCAAAAACGTCCGTAAACTGTTGTAGTAAATCTAGAAGTTTATTTCTTTCCGGGTGGGTCAAGTTACTGTTTGTCAGGTCGATGCCTGCTAGTGGGTCGCTGATGTCTTTTGAAATATTGCGGTGGTCGTTTGTTACTGCTGGCTGGCTGCCATGGTATATAGTACATACCATGCCTATCTTAGTATTTTTATAGAGCTTTATAGGGGCAGCACTAGTATTCAGAACTCTTGTTGGAACCGTGTTTCCTTCTTTAATAAGACTTCTTGCAATATATAGTCCTGTAGCGACCTCTACTCGCTTATTTGGTTCAAATATTCCGCCATTGTTATTGTTAGCAGTACTACAGGCAAAAGTAACCTGTGTTCGTGGGGGAATAATAATGTCCTCGCTCACAGTTACGTGAGCAGTTAATGAGCTTTCCGGGACATTTGTATTTTTAATGAAACTGATTGTTGCAGATTCTAGATCAATGGTGAATGGTCCGAGTCGGCGCAGTATGTCGATTCCCATTATACACTGATGTGGGGCGTTATGCACGATGTAAATGTGGTGCTTAAACTGCTTAGTACCGACCGTAATTGTTACTTCTGCTTGACCAGCAAGATTTAGCGCGTGTCCAGTCATGCTGGTAGCTGAGATTGAATGGGGCTTTACCGAAGTAGTCTTAGATTTTCCGTCAAGGTTATCGTAGGTAGATTTGTCGATTAAGGTAATAGTAGATCCCGTATCTAATAGGGCCTTTACAGGCTGTCCATTCACGATTACCGGTATAGTAGGCACGAACGTTTTACCTTCTGTCGCTACCTGGGATACAGTTTCCGGGTATAAAGACCGAGTTGGCCTGAGGTGTTCCGTGTCAGCAGATCTCTGTCCGTCACCATAAAATGTAGTTAGCGATGGTGTTACTTGGGTATGTCGGTCAATATCCCTGTCATTCTGTTCTTGAGAGTAGAGAATGCTTGAATTTGTGTTTTCTGCGTTGGTTACTTCGTTGTTAGTTCGCTCGGTAAGTATAACGGGTAAAGAGACTGGCGTAAGTTGGCGCCGTCCAAGGGTAGAGACGTGTAGTAGGGTAGGCGCCGTTGGTGCTGCACTATGTACGGAAGTTCGGAGGGGTTCTTGTAATTCGCAATCTTCATTTGAGCTTCCGTTGGGACTGCGACGTCGTTTCCGTCGTAGTCTTAAAACAACAGCTCTCGTGGTTACCTTGCGCCTTTTCTTGGCCCAACCACTGAATTTCGGCCAGTGTTGTGGTATATTGAATAAAATACTGCGACGGATGTTAATAGGGCAGCAGTGTAAAATTAGAAAACTGAGTGTCACGTACGCGCACACGAGAAATACCCATAGTTGCCACGGACTTACTGCAAATCCGTGGAGGAATCCGAAGAATCCCTTTTGCATGATTCCGTTGACCACGCTTAATGCTGCTTGTTGGGGTGTATTTCCTGCTGTTTTATCGCTTAATGCATCTATAATTCGTTGTTGGTGTTGCAGTCCACCAATGATTTCGTTCAAGCCTATTTCAGAAGTTATTTCTGAAAAGTTGTACATTACAATTTGACTAAAAATAGTAGGTTGGAAACTCCAAGGTTCGCTAGAGTTCCATGAGAAGGCCCTTATTTCCGGGATGTGTTTTAATTGCGCTAAGTCGCCAGTTTCACTTTGATACATATACATTTTACCATGGACCTGAACAGGTATTTCTCTGTTTAAGCGACAGTCTACTGGATATGGCTTCTTATGTACAATATTTGTGATTGGATCCATGTAGGCCGTATATTCCTGTGAGTTGAGAAGAAATTTAATTGGTATTTCCATGCTACATGTTTGATTCATTGGGTCGAAGTGGTATAGTCCACTTTCTAATTCCTGACAAGGCCATGTTGATATAACGTGACCTCCAGCTCTAGCCACGATATCATTTCGTCCAAGTATAGCGCGCATGGCTAATGTAGGGTTTGCCAGCATATCCGCTTTCAGTACTTCCATGATGGTTGCCATCGACCGGCACGCAGCGTTCATAGCCTGTTTGAATGCAAAGTTCAAGTTCCTGAGATTCTTAAACTCTTGGGACTGTAAGGAGGCAGCCAGTACATCCGATGTAACTATTCCGTGGTTAGCTGCCCATGCCTTGAGGTCACGGCTGGAAATTGATTCTGTGTTCTGAATATAGTCTTGGAAGTTAGTCTGGTTAGATGTCGTCGTATCTCTACGACTTCTAGACTCGTTATGCATAATACGAACAGGAATTCCCTGGTCGGTAAGGAACACATTGTTTCCTTCACAGTCAACAGTATGTTTTCCTGTCCGAAAGGTAAGAGCTAGGAGGTCGCTGTCAGCTAGCCAGTTTGTGTCCCACATTTCGCCGCTTAGCGTCTGCCATTCCAAAAACTCGCATTTCTCGTTGCTATCAGGTTCCCACAGCAAGTAGCTTCCGTCACGTAGCTGACATCCTCCTGTACGGTAGTCACAGTGCTCTACCCATCCTGCAGTAGACTCCATAGTTTCGCTGCTATGGCGTTTGTAGACATATGCCTCGTACATGAAACAGTTTGTTGCAGTATAGCTGTGCCATCTACAGCAATGGATGTTGCCACCTGACCATTCAAAGTTTACCTTATTGTCAGTTTGCCAAAGTCCACCTTTTTGGATTAGTGGACCGGCATCTCATTGATGGAAGCGCCGCATGGCTTCACACTCTGCTCCAGTTACACGTATATCGTGCTTTTCCTCCTCCTTTAGGTGATAGTTAGCAAAGAAATATGTGAAGGTTTTCACAGTTTGCTTCACTATGGCGCATTTCCAGGCTTTTGACTTGTACTTTACATAGTTTCGCTTATAGAGCTTAAGCTGAGTCTTGTGTATATGTGTCTCATCAGACGGTACGTTAGGATTGCAATACAAGCGGCCAGGTAACTGCCACAGAGCTCGGCCTTGTTCTGTTTGGCAGATCATAGGGCCACTTGCTAGTTCCGCAACGCTCTTTACGGAAGTTATAGGTAGAAAGCAACAAACGATTAGTATAGTCAGAAGACAGAGTCGGGAGCTTGGACACACAAGGGTGTTAAAGTTTTCTGGTTGTTCTAGGTTTTGCGTGACCACTGTGCCTGCTGTGTGTTTACCAGCCTTTCGTTTGAAGTTTGTTCTCTTCTTGCGATTCAGCTGAGTTTGACTTTCTGGGCTGGTATTCTTTGAGTTGTGAGCTACAGTAATACTACCCACAAAATTAGGGTACTGCTGCTGTACAAGCTGATTGTTCTGGTCCGAAATCATCCTGATTGTCTCTCTTAGCTCAGCTATCTCCGGCAAAGGTTCTGGGCTATCGGGTTGAATCTCAGCCTCGCTAGTTGTAACAGCATAAGCTGTATTGGTACGTCCATTATTACTATTATGATAAGCATTACTTCCTCTATGGGCAGTCGTTCCACGTTGGGCGTAATTAGGAGTTGGCCGTTGCCCGGATGTAGGTCGGTAACGTGGGGCGTTGGTTCCCCTGTCCATTTGACGTTTGCGACAGTTTATGACGTAGTGCCCTGGTTTCTTACAATAGTTGCAGATTACTCTGCTGTCCGTAGTCCATTGACGTCCTGGTGGGCGCTGATCATTTCTCCCAATTGGGCGAGTCGTAAATTTGTTATTGTTGTTGGCTAGTACTCCTTGCATATATCCGTTCTGCTTCTGCTGATCAAAGGAGAATTTCTGAAACTGTTCTTGAAGTGATTTCATTGACTTTTTAAGCTCAGTCAGTTCTGTGTCTGCACTTGTGTAGAGCGTTTGAGCTTTCGTTGTAGCGGCTGGCGTGCCGGCAGGACCTAGTCCGGCTGTTAGGTATTCTCCAGCTTCAACCAACTTACCATACTTCAGTGCTTCCTCAAAGTTGGACGGTTCTTTGGACATGACCAATCTGCCATAGTGGGGCAGGAGTCCAGCGATGAAAAATTCCATCATCAGTTTGTCCTGATGAGACTGATCGAAATTGGGGTAAGCTCCTTTTACGAGCTTTTTGATACTGGCAGCAAAGTCTGCTACCCGTTCTTGCAGTTGCTGGGTTCTTTTGTGCAATTGCGCACTTCGAAACCTTGTCATTTCAGCAGGTTCCAAGGATTCCTTAAGTGCCTTGGTCAGGGCGGTGTAATTAGTCTTGGTCGGTAAGTCTAAGGTTGCATAAATATCCCTTGCTTGATCTTGCAAGCAGACCGGTAGCATACGAGCTTTCTCGTCAACAGTCCAGCCATTTGCTGTACTGACAATTTCGAAGGAGTCTATGAAGTCCTTCCAGCTCTCTTGGGCTTGGCCCGAATATCTTAGCCCCAGTAGGCTAGTGACTCCATGCATGCCTTGTACGGCTTGCTTGAAATGCGCAGGTAAATTCTGCAGAGCTGATTGTAGTCCTGAAAAATCAGGTACTGCCATTATTGGATCAGAATGCGTAAGCTCAGGGTAAAGAGCTGATAATAGATCCGATGTATCGTCGACGTCCCTTTGGGAAAACCCAGAAAAACTTAAATCAGAGCTGTCGGAATCTGTAGGTTCCGTTTTGATAATTGCTTGAACGCGACGTGTCAATTCTCCGTGTCTTTGTCTTCCAGCGTCAATCAATTGCTGGGCCTGAGTACAACTCTGTAAACTTCGCTCAGTGGCGGAACTACTTCGCTCAGTGGCGGAATTACTTCGCTCAGTGGCGGAATTACTAGGTTCAGTCTGAGTAGAGCGAACCTCTTTTCTGTTACCACTTGTAGAGGGTACAGCTGTGTCAGAGGGTTCCTCCTTAGGAGTTTTACCTAACACTTCGGATACTTGCTTGGATCCGGTAGCTTGTATCGTACTGTTGTCCGAACCTCTAGGCTGTTGTGCCGAGTCCACAGTTCAAGCTTCGGGTGTATACCTCACAAAGCGACAAAGGATCTCGGTGGAACCTCCAAAAATGTAACAGTGCGATTACCGTGTGTAGGGTCAGTGGCACTGTGTAGTGGTCTACGTACGTAGTTTAATGTAATGTTAGCAGTTAATGTACGTAACCGCTCTTCTACTTTGAGTCAAGTAGGGAATATGTTCGTTTTGAACTTAGTCGAGTCCTCCTACCGTATGTAGGGCAAAAGTTCTATACGTAGTACTTCTGAATCGGTGTTCAGGCATTCACGAGCAGTTTCTCGTGAGAAGTCTTCGTCTATGGTAAGACGGCACCTAAGAATTAAGAGTCGAGTCTTTTAAGCGTACTTTATTGAAGCACAACACCAGACAAGACTGACCATCACCAAACAAACAAGGGTTTAAATACTGCTTAACCCCGCCTTCTACCCCGCCTACTACAGTAAGCTAAATACATTAATTTACATCAAGCACGACAGTGAATAACAAAGTAATATATTACATCCAGACAGACAGACAAACGGAACAGATGGTGTGTACTTGAAATTTGGGTTTAATTTAAATGATTTAGATTATATATTAAAATTTGAATGATGGTTTGGAGATGAGAAAGAGATAGGAAGTGAAGTTGAAATAAATAAGATAAAGTTGACAAAAACCTAATATATACAACAGACTGTGAATATACTGGTATATGTACAGTTTAATTGTCTTTTGGCTACGACAAAATCACTATACGTCAGTTTTGTTAAACGGCTTCACCCAGCTTTGCAATATCGAAGAACATCACTATATTTGCAGAAAAAGTTTATAGACGTTAACAAGTTGCTTAGAGTATATTAAAATCGTGCTAAAGTATGTCAGACTAATTGTCATAATTTTCATAGTTGTTTCATAGTTCAAGTCTCAACATATGGCGGGACTGTCTTGGGAGAACTACTGCGAACAATAGAACGTTTTGCAAGAAACGCAACTGCTTTCTTATTAGAATACATGAAAATAGTTCCCTACACAGCATGCATTTATAATAACTACGAAAACGTCAATTCCAGTAAAATTATAACAAATTTTTGTTGCTTAAAATAATAAACAAATAGCAGTCACTTACCGGGAGTTTCAGGCATTGCAATAGGCAATGAAGTAAAGGCGGGAATTTGGATAAAGAACAGAAGTAAAAATGCAGCAGCCGTGCATAAGCAAAAGGCGAATATAAGTTCTGCCCTTCATCGTAACTAATTTGCATGAATGCATGCATTTGCAAAATAACACGACGTATTCTAAAATTAAAAATAATTAATCAGCTTACTGATTCAATTGTTTACATTGAGTGTGAATTCTTGAAAAAAACTGAAGAAATGTTAAAAAATGCTCACTCTACAGAACTTCGCCTAGACTTCAGTATACAATACTCCACACTTAAAAAAGAGGAAGTTAAATATCAAGGTTGTGAAAGTAAAACTAGGAATCACAAATGACAGAAAGTGCTCCAATAACACAATACGCACCAGTCCAATAACACTGACCAATCTATTCATAACATGTATACGGAAATGTATGCGTGTAGATACATGCATATATTGTATGCATACACATATATGGGGCAAGTATACACTCACTGTATATACCATACTGAACGGTTTATTCTTAGTTGGCCCACGTCTTGTTTGGCCCACTTTTGCTGATTGGCTGAAATGCTCTATGTTCCAACCCATGGCAATCGGAGGCTCCGCCTACTTTATACTTATACCCTGCAATGGGCTTCCTCTTCCTCTCCGTGTTTGCTGGACTAGATTAAATTATTTGAAATTAAATAATTTCTCAACACCTGACAACGTTATATACAAGAGTTTCCAAATATTACGAAATTCCTATAACTTCATATATAAATAAATCCGTTTAGTTTTACGTATAAATTCATACTCATACTCATAAATAATTATATACGACTAATTTCTAAATATATAATTGCACTATAAAATTCATAATTTCTTTATCACAACCTTTTACAATTATATACAGCTAATTTTTAACAATTTCAACTAGTACACATTAAAAGCTTCATAATTCAAAACAGTTTCGGGCATTCAAATATTTAATTTTGTGCTCTCACCGTCTTAGCGGCGTCTTAGAAAAGCCAATTGTTTGAAACATGAAAACTTATAATCGCCACTTTTCAGATGTAATGATCAGTTGCGGGAAAATAAGTAATCAGTTAGTGTTAAATTCCATAGTTAAATTTATTGATAACGTAAATTGAAATGCTAATCAAACTTCAAATATTTGAAAAATTATCGTAAAAAATAAATGTAGAATAATGATTAAAACTAACAGTCGGTAAACTTTTGGTCGCGATAATGTCATTTATTTCGGTTTTACTGCATGTATTTTGTAAAATGCAATGCATGTTAGACAGGATTACATCTCGCCTTTTCAAATGCACCTGTTTATCACGTGATTGAACGTACCATTGCCTGCCCCGAAGATGTCAGCTTTGCCGCAATGTTGCGGCTTCCCACCAAATGGACTTCACATCCCCGTGGTTGCTACCCTTCTCAGAAGCGAAGAACCTCATCAGTCGGGTTTTTGTGGGAGGGCCCGTTAACCCGGCGTACTGGGCCCTCCTCCTGCTGGCTGCCGGTGATATCGAGCCCAAACCAGGGCCGCCACCCGCCACCACTGCCCCTAGGTGGCCCTGCTCATCTTGTGGGAAAGGGGTCGGCAATCGTGACTTTTCGGTGAAATGCAGGACCTGTAGGCTATGGGTCCATAGCGGAAAATGCTCAACCTGTCCACCCGCGAAATTTCGGCCCTTTCACAATGGGATGTGGACAACTATAACTGCCCGAACTGTACAGCCAACCTGGCGACTGGACCCCGGCCGCCCTCGCCCTCCGCCCGTGCTGTGCCTACTGCGCCCTCCCCCTCTCTTCCTGCCCTCTCCTCTACCTCGACCCCTGCAGCTGGTTCTGCAATTCCCCCTGCTATCTGGCCCAACTCCAGTGATCAGCAACCCAAGCCCAAGGGAAAAAACAAACTGAGAATCCTCCAATGGAACGTCGGGTCAATTGGCAGAAAGCGGCCAATCCTCGAGAAAATGGCAGAGGATCTGGAAGTGGACGTTATTCTGCTACAGGAAACCTGGGTCAGGCCTGGGGAGACCGTCGGCCTGAAACAATTCGACGAAGTTCATGCCTACCGGAAGACCGGCAGGCAACAAGGGCACACGACTGGAGGCGGAGTTGCCACGCTTATCAGGAAAGGTATCGGATATTCGGTTGATGATAGAAACTACCTTAGCCCCGACAGACCTCACCACCGACGCAGTGGTGATTCATATCAAGTCCGGGTCTGGCCCTGTCCCCTTGTCCAGCATTTCTGTTCCCCCCATTGTCAATGTCGCCGAAGACCAACGTCAACAGAACTTTGATCCATCCTACATCTGCTCCCAGGGAAGAGCAGTGGTCTCTGGTGACTTCAACGCCCATGCGGCTGCCTGGGACCACCTACAGCCCCCTAACTCGGTAGGGGAATCTGTTGAGGATTGGATCCTCTCTTCCGGCTTGACCCTGGCAAACGACGGTACTCCCACCAGACTGAACCCGCAAACGGGCGGGCAGTCCAGCCCTGACCTAACCATCCTCAACCCTGTCTGGAACGGCCGCTTTTCCTGGCAAGTTCTGGATGCCCCCATCTCTGACCACAGCCCAATACTTTGTGACTTGCCCTATCTTGCTCGCTCGGCAAACCCCCCATCAAGCGATACTTCTGCTACGAAAGAGCCGACTGGCCTGGATTCCGGGCACGAACGGACGAACTCCTGCAGATCTCTCCTCCGGATCAGCAACTGTCGCCTGCTAACCCAAGTCATCCTCCAAGCAGCTGCCGATAACATTCCACGGAATGGACGCAGAATCCCGAAGTGCTGGTGGTCAGACGAAATCGCCGCTGCCCTCACCGAAGCCAGATCCCGGAAGAGGGCCTTTCTCAGGTCCAAATCCGAAGAATCCAGACTTCGAAGGAGGGAAGCCGAACGATCTCTATCAGCTATGATCAGGGAAGCCAAGCGCTCCAGCTGGCAGGATTTCGTTGCTACATTGTCCCCCAGAACCAATCCTGCCAAGGTCATGAGAACACTGAGGTCTATTGATGGGAAGAATACAAACACAGCATTTGGACAATCCCTGCTGCTCGGTGCCAAACAACTGTCTACCAACCACGACAAGGCTAGAGGATTTGTGAAGGAATATGCCAGAGCCAGCCACCTGAGAACGTCAAAGGAGGACAGGCCCCTCCTCCGGAGGGTCAATCATGACCTAAGACAGCAATGCCACTGCCAAACGTCTGCCCTGTCATCCATGTGCAGCCCCTTCAGCAAGGAAGAATGCCATGCAGCCATCAACGACCTACCGCTCAAAAAGGCTACCGGCCTAGATCAGATCTCTAATGAAATGCTGAAGAATCTGAGCTTGAAGGGCCATAAAGCATTGCTCGAACTCCTTAATCGGTCCTGGCTTTCGGGGGTGGTCCCGACTGCGTGGCGCCGCGCGAAGATTATTTCAGTAGTGAAACGAGGAAAGCCAGCGAACAGAATCGACTCCTACCGGCCAGTTAGTTTGACCAGCTGTTTGGCTAAACTCATGGAAAGGCTCATCAAGAACAGACTCTCACTGGATGGAATCTCAAAATATCCTCGACTGCAGGCAGGCTGGCTTCAGGTCCCTCCACTCCACAGAAGACCATGTCATCCGCCTTGTCCAATCTGTGGTTGATGGTTTCTCATCCAAGAAACCTCCCAAACGCACCTTACTGGCACTCATAGATTTCCAGCGAGCCTTCGACACAGTTTGGAAAGGGGGCTTGTTCAGGAAACTGCTTGACCTAGGCCTCCCCACATGCGCAGTCCGCTGGCTAAGAAACTTTCTCTCTCATAGGCTTACAGCTGTGGAATTCAACGGGGCAATCAGTAATTTCAGGAAATTCCATCATGGTGTTCCCCAGGGCTGCTGCCTTTCACCCTCTCTGTTTCTGCTGTTCATCAATGACATCCTCCATCAACTTCCAGCCGGGGTGCATGCTTCCTTGTTTGCTGATGATCTGGCCATTTGGGTTCAGGACACTTCTTTACCCAGGGCCCAGACCATAATGCAGCAAAGCTTGGACTCTATCGTGCAATGGACGAAGAAGTGGAAGCTCCAAATTAACCTTCAGAAGTCCGAGTGCAGTGTCGTTACCACCTGTAACAAGGAAGCTAACTTCAGACCTCACCTGACGATTGACGGCCAACAAATCCCATTCACTCCCAGTCCAGTCTTCTTGGGAGTGACCATTGACCGCCTACTAAACTTTGGCGCTCATGTGGCAAAGCTGAAATCGAAAGCCTCTCACCGGATGAGGCTCTCAGCGCGGTCGCTAGCACCCAGTGGGGCTGTTCCAAGGAAGACCTTCGCCTGCTGTATCTATCTTTCATCCGGTCGGCCATTGACTACTGTGGTGGGGCTTGGATGCCGTGCGCTGCCAGAACTCATATTGAAATCCTAGAGAAAATTCAGAATGTGGCAGCCAGATCTATAACAGGATGTCTCAGGGCGGCCCCTATCGAAATCCTCCAGCTAGAAGCCAACCTACTACCGATCTCTCTCAGATCCCAGCAATTGGCTGCTGAATCCTACGAGCGATCAATCAGGTTACCCGACAGTAACCCTAGGAAACTGATATGTTCCGCCCCCCCCCAGACTGCTCTAGATCTCTCAAGTCGAAGACTACCTGGAGAACGGCGGCGGCCGGTTCTTAAACAGAAGGCCGGTCTGGGGAATATCCGAAGAGAACCATTGAAATCATCTGATCTGATCCATCCAAAGGACCGTTTCGCCCCCGTGACTGCATTCCCTACGCTGACGACCAGATGCCGGAGGTCGGATCCGCCGGAAGCCAGGAAACAGGTTGCCCTGGCAACTCTTGCCGCATTGCCCCCGGCGGATATTGTCATCTGGACTGACGGTGCAGCCAAGGGCGAAGTCACAAACGGTGGAAGCGGAACCCTGATAACCTTCACAGACGGTACGGAGCCGGTTAAAATCTGCAAGCCCGCGGGACAACTCTGCCCCAGCTTTCGTGCTGAAATGTTGGCGGTCCACACAGCACTCCAATGGCTTACGGACAACTCCCACCTACTGCCTGAAAACTGCAAAGTCAGAGTCTGTACTGACTCGCAGTCCGTTGTCCGATTACTCCGGGCTAAGGTACGTGGCTCCTTCAGCGAACTATTGTCCAGCGACTGGAACCTGCTTCACAGGCTGAGAAATCTCAATCTCACAGTTCAGTGGGTGCCTGGACACGCGGGCCTGCCAGGCAACGAAGAAGCAGATGAACTGGCTAGTACTGCAGCTACCCTACCACAGTTTGATGTCCCGGTCGACCTCTCCACAACTAAGGCAGCAATCCGCAGGCACTTTACCTCATCCTGGCACCACCACCTCTCTCATCCACGGACCCTTGCCATCTATGGGAGGCTGGGGCCAGTCTCTTCCCAGTATGAAGCTTCCTTAGGGAGGCATGACAGAGTCCTCCTCAGCCAGCTTCGCAGCGGTAAATCGTGGCTGCTGGCTTATTACCGAAACACTGTTGACCCTACCAGGTTCCCATCCCCCAACTGTACCCGCTGTGACTCAAGCCTCCCAGATACAGGATTGCCCATCCTGATCGACCACCGAAGACGACGACGACGAACGTACCATTGCTTTAATTTTCATTGGATAAATACTCTCCAATAGAAAGTGTGAGCCAAACAAGACGTGGGCCAACAAACTTAAGGGGGGGGGTCCATCGTGAAAAATGTTTAGATCACGGATTTCGCTCATTTTCACACATAATCTAGCCACATATGTCGTACATGTCAAGTTTAAATTTTGAGTTGTTTCGTTCAGTTCTCCGTAAGTTACGAGCCATTCATTGATTACAATTTGAATATCAGCGAAAATCATAGTGCTGCATGCAAACTCAATCAAATTTTCGCAAATCAACTTCAGATTTTTAGCTTATTTTCTTTTACACACTTAGTAACCATTAATACAAACATTTTCGTACAGTTTCAAGCCCGATGAGCATGATCAGAAGCTTCCTTAAAGGATTTTTCAGAGAAACAAGGCCCCTGTTCCTCCGGATGTAATAAAACATTTAACAGCTGTTAACTTAAAATAGAAGCATTTCCGAGCCATGGTTCTATGAGAAGAATTCATCCCTGTACTGAGAGCTTTCGATTGATATATAATATGCCATATTTTGAAAAATTTGAAAAATCGCTGTTTTGTAAAATTCGGGGGTCTGAGGTCCCGATTGGCGCGCTGAGAAGTACTGGACATAGCTATCAGCATGATTCATGCTGCAAATAGATCGCAATGCATGAATACATAAGTTGGAATACAAAAGAGGCAGTTTTGGACCATACTGTTGTCGTAATTTAGCCAAATTTTCTAAAAAACCGAAATTTTATAAATTTTGCTAAAACAGCACATTCTTGCGTCAAAAAAATCTCGAAACTGGTAAGGATTACAGCCAAACAATTGGTATCGTTGGAACCGCCTATTCAAGTACTACGGAACCTTGGAATTAGATTTTTCATTTAGGCTTTTGAATTAGAGTAGTTTACAATTCTTTTTGACGACCCTACTTTTCATTGACAAGAAACGTTGAAATTTGACGATTTTCTACTGTTTGCGTTACATAAAAAATTTTTAAAAATTTTTGGGGGCCTAAATCAAAATTCTACTTCCAAGGTACCGCAGTTGATGATCATAGCTTCAACATGAATACACACTTATACAGATTCATGACTGTTTATCGAGAGATTTTTTTGGCGCAAGAATAAAATCACAACTTTTCCCGTTTCCTATGTTTAACACATGGAGACCCCAACTTTGCGGCGAAATTACTCAACAACCATAAACGATCCGACTTTAATTTCAAAAACTCGTTAAAATATGGCACTCAAAGAACAAAATACGTGACAATGAACGAAATCGGAGATGGTCGAAAAATCGGCCAAAAATGGACCCCCCCCCTTAACTTGACTTAACTATTAATTTCCAGCTCTAGTTCTAGGAGGACCCCTTTCCACCATGTAGCCAATGACCTTTCTTTCAGTTTAAGTTGTAAACACGCATAGGCCTAAAACAGTGTACGTGTCTATCGATTGAGGCATTCGACTCTTACTCTTCCTGTATGTGCTTGTGTGTACCTGTTATCTTTGAATGCTGGCATTTGCTGTGCATAAGGTTCTCATAGGTTTTTAAAGGTTTTTTCACTTGTCTAATTTCGATACGGTTAGAGTTTCAATGTTTTTCTCAACCTTGTAAGTTTTTCACAACAATACATATAAATATGACTATTTAAGTTTTAAGTTTGTATAATTTAGTATAAACTTAAAGTTGGACTTAAACATAAAATTTAAAACATAAATTCCAATATAATCAATATTGCACATGTGTGAATAGAAATGTTCTTTTTTCAAAAGAATTTTTTTGTCAATTTGTTTTTATCAATCAATTAACCGCCTAGTTTTTAATAAATGTTTCGTAACATATTTGGTTTCAGAGTCTGTTTTAAAGCTAAATTTTCATTCCTGGGGAGGGCATAGTGTTTTTGGAGGGAGGGGAGGATGCATAGGTGTATGGCGGGGGGGTTGGGGGCAGAGGCCCTATATCATTTTTTTCAACCCCCCTCAAATCTCCGCTACACCTCCGTGAGGGGGGAGGCTGGTGGCATGCTTTCAAAATTTTTGACGAAATTTGTCGCCCCCCCCCGAACCACCCTCAGCAAATTTTTTGACCCTAAGGTTTAACAAAATTTGGTTTCACCCCAGTGCTCAGTCCAATTCACAAAGAACCCACTCGAGATGTGACTGCAAATATTGCAAATGGACGCGTTTGTGATGTTTTATAACTGTGTATCTTGCATCTTTTGGATTTCCTGTGTATATATTTACTTTGAAACTTTTTGATGTAGCAATGACTGTTCAATGACATTTCTTTCTCAAACTTTGTTTTGTCTTTCAAGAAAAGGGCAACCGTTTCTAGCTTTACTACCACCGTTCCTAGAGTCTCCAATCAACGACTTTTATTTCTGAGGCCAATTTTAATCAGCCACTAAAAACGGTTTAAGTCGATATCCCAGGTTAACGTGACTGCAAATACGGTTAATGGACGTCTTTATGGTCTTTTATTATAGTTGCTTTGTATCTGGTTTAGTGTTAGCTTTGCGTATGTTTGCTTTATAACCTTTTTGAAATATCAATGACATTTGTCTTCAATGTATTTAGTTTTCTCTTTCTCAAAAAAAGCATTTCGCCATTCTAGCGTTTTCAAACCAGCGAAATATAAAATGTTTAGGAGTTGAATTTTTTCTTCTGTGTTTTCCAGAAGATACAACTTCAGAAACAAGTTGAATCACTATTCTGTGTTGGTGGTGGATCTGCTTTATACTTGTTTAGCTTTTAATCAATAATCTAGTGTCTTCTACTTTAGCCTAAAGAGACTTTTGTAACTTTACCTGCTTTTGAGCTTTTCTGGGGCCAGTGTAATCTGCGTCTAGTGTGGTCTAGTCTAGGTCTAGTCTAGTCTAATGTGGGTTAAGTCGCTAACCATAGTTTTTTGACTTCGTTTAACCCGTGAATTCATTCGACTGGCGAGTCGGATTTAGGTGTTGATAGCACTGGCTTCTGCCGATACCAGGATTTACCGAGACTTATTATTGAGAATTATTATCACTAATCGACATTGACATTTTAGGTTTGACTCTTGACTTTAATTGCTTTGACGACGTCATGTAAATAGTTTTTCTTGTTGAGTAAACGCATGCGTTTTATGTTTTATTTTAGAAGTTACTGGGAACTAGAAGAAGCTATGGCAATTAGAGGGACAAGGATACATTATATAATGCGAACTTTAAAGTTCCTCGAATGCCTATACTGAATGCTGTCAACTAAGTGCACAGATTATTCTTGGGCTATTAAAACAGAAGAATTAAATTAATTAAACAGTACGAATAAATTTATCTGATCAACAAATGAAAATAATTCTTTATTCTTAATTCCTAATTCGTTCTTTACTTCTTTTTATTAACATCATTGAATCAAGGCAATACAAAGGATTTGCCCAAGTTTCCAAGGAATTCGTCGTTTGGCCATTGGCTGTTATCAGATCAGACCATGGAATTCTCTGACTATCAGCAAAAATTCAAGGGGTAGTCAGCCAGGTTGCCAAATTCCAAAACCATCGGCAACATTCCGAGGAATCTGCTTTTGTGTTTTTACAATCTGTTAATTCCCAACACCATCGTCAGCTTTCCACGGAGTTTGTTTATTGGTCAGCACAACCTACGGAGTATCAGCATTCCGCGGAGTCTACCGACACTGAAACACAAACAGCAAATTCCCAACCCAATTTGCAGGTTTCCTCGCAGCATTCCAATGCGCCACGCAGGCAGCCAAATTCCTCGGAATGTTGTCAATTTTCGCGAGTCAGAATCTTTTGATAGACGCACTAAGCACACGATCCTACCCCTTTTCAGTAGATTCACCCAAAATTGGCACAAATTAATTAAGGACAACATAGTTGGCGGTCCTAGTTTGGTATTCCACGCACCAGAGGAAGAACTCAGAGGGACGGAAAGGTAATAGAAGTCGTGTAAATTGATGACGTAATTGTGAAAGGTCAATCGTAAGGAAAGTATAGGTAAAGGACAAGGGTCAACTGAGGATACATACAAAACCCCAGGGTAGGCCGGGAAAGGTCAAAAGGTCACTCCCTCCCGGGAGTGCGGCTCGAAACGGCCGCCCTATACTACTACTGTTCATAATGCATAATCATAAGTGCATAATTTAAGGTCAAAACTCAGTACTGTTTGGGCGCTACCGAGCATAGCTACCCCTTCTAACCATTGGCCAAAGAAGAAACAAACAGCCAATCATACAGGTCGGAGCCTGAAGAGGGATTCGCTTGTTCCCAAATAGTTTGAGGGGCTTTCTCCTTGAACTAAAATTTTCAAAGGGGCTTGCACCTCAAGAATAAATTGGTGAAATTATTCGAAACGTCAATTTTATTAAACTTAGCAATTTTGTATTACAATTTGCGGCAAAATCTTCCATTTTTTGAAAAATTTCAAAATTTTGCCGGATTTTACGACAAATTGAACAGTTTAGCTTAAAAATTCTGGCGAAGCCAAACAGTTTTTACAATTTTAGTGCAAAAACTAATTTTGTCAGCTAATTTACGTACCCTTTCCCATTTTTTCGTTACCCCTTGTTCCCTGCGACGGTAGGGCTTGTACCTTGTCAGGGTTGGGGGCTTGAACCCCCAGACCACACCCCCCCCCGCGTTAACCTATGCAGCCAATAAATACAAAAAACTATCAAGCTGCTGACTAATCTTCTTAAGAATTGTGTTATGAACTCCAAGCATGTTATACTCAGTTCAAACTCCAAATATGTATATAGCTTTATAGCCATTTTTCTGGGTCTTGCCTGAAAAATCCCTCGCTGTTTGGAAAACTGACGTTTGAATAAAAAATACCGATTGCAAATTAGAGTTAAGCTTGTCAGGAAACTACATAAAAGTTGATAAATGGATTTCAATATGGTAGAAACCAGATAAAATTTCCACATTTGAATGATTTTACTTTGCTCGTGTTCCAGTTTCAGAGAGGAAGTTACAAAGTATTCACGATGTCGATGGGCTTAGAAATGATATTTCGCCTGGAACAAGGTACAGAATTACTGTTGCATAATTTTTAAGTTTCGTTTACAGTTAGACTGTACCAATCACCATTGTTCTCTTTGTGTACTTGACCTTTACTAAAATGAAAGCAAAAGGTCAGGCACCTGATGAGCACCCGTCTTCTGCTCAAGACGCGAACACTCTAAACACCTGAGTGGCAGTGATTTGCTTTACGTCAGCATACAAAACAACACATTTATCACAATGCAACAAGTAGGTGCAGCAGTTCTTCTGCCAATTTATTTCTCATGCATCTAAATAAAGATCAATGTAAACAAGCCCACGCTTGCCATGGTATTGTAACAAGACCTAGACGCCTCCTAACTTCAATCTAACATTTACTCAGACCCCTACACTGGAGCTTCCAGCTCCAAACTACAAAGCAATAGACAACACAAAACTGCACGACCTTTGAGCGCTGCTCAAAGGTTACACTCATATATAGCTAAGCAACATATATAATGGATAGCTAGGTACACCCCCCGATAACAAAGTCAGCACGGCCTCGTGCTGAGAGGAATTTTTAGAAAAAAATGAAATTAAAGTGAAAACAATGGATAACTTTGCAACAAAATTTTTACCCCTTTTGAAAATGTTACGATAAAAATACAAAATAAAAGTTCATAAATGATAATTAAAAGTCCAAAAGTTAAAGAAGGGAATCGAAATTTGGTCCAAATTCAATCAGTTCAACAGTTCGTTGGCTTTTATGAGCTGTGATTCCATGGGTAACGTCAGTAGTTATGAATGTCCCTGTGATACATTGTGGCTAGGCTGGATTGACCCAAGTCCTGCTGCTGGATCGAAAGGAACGCCGACGTTGCGCTCCATTACGAGGACTCCATAGGCATCCATTACGGTGGCAACGTATACCAGGGGATATCCGCAGTAGGAGGCGGGAACGTAGAAAGCTTCTAGATCATCGGCGGCAGTCGTATTTCGGGATCGAAATTCTCTCCTCAAACGTGATGACGGTGTAGGCCCGCTAGCTGCAGTCAGTCCAAACTGACTGACGGCCTGAGCCAGTCCCACGCTTGTGGCAGGCTGCGCCGGGACGCTGAATCGCACTCCTGTATTGACCATTTGACCAGTAGCCACTGATGGAATCACTGGAGGTGCGCAGGTGCTATGATGCACTGATTGAGCCAGAGTGGTCGGGTGAACTGGTTGAGGCATAGACTGAGCCGGTGCTGAATATCTAACTGTGCCAACTTGGCCCGTAACCACCAGAGTCGACTATTGACTACTCGACTGTCGCTGACAGTCGACGCTATCTTCCGACTCAGACGGAATGGGTTGCGCAGCGACCCGCTCTGGCTGCAACGGTTGATTGCGTCTCCACATTTGCACGTTGACGTTTTGGTATAGGCTGATTTGGTGAACCGTGCGTCTATCAAAAGATATTGAGTACACCATTATAGCGAGATTCCGCAGAGTCGAGGCAAGCTGTAATTCCAGCAAAATTTCCGGCGGAAGGCTGTGGTGGCTGATCACTGCTCTCTTGCTCACTGGGTGAGCCACCTCGATTGAGTGAGACGAAGGCTGATGAGGCTGCGGTGAAACGACAGAGTCGCTTGGCTTCCGCTGAACCTGGTTGGATCTACCTGCAGGCTTCAGAGAAGTAAAGTCTATTCCGAAACCCCGCCATTTGGCTTTCTGAATCGTGTATTTTTCCTTTTTGCTTTCCCAAGCACAGGCATCCAGATCTGCGATGCTGCTGACCAAGAAGTTCAGCAGACTAAAAGTGGTTCCTGGTTTTGGACAGCGGTCAGTGGACTAGCTTCCGGTTTTTGCCTTTTGCTTTTGCTAATATTTTCGTCCGTGACTTCCTTTGCAACTATCTTCATCCTGTTTAGCTTCCCTAGGGTCATCATGGTTTTGCTGTTTCAGATTTTGTTCCAAAGTAACTTCGCCCAAAAAGGCTACATCAATAACTCCGATGAAATCGGGATACAACTGTCCTTGCAACCTACTAACCTGTTCCTTTAGTGGCTTATTTTCATGAGCAACTGCATCAATGTCTGGCACAGACATTGAGTACTCGACTTGTGGCTGCGAAGTTTGTTCAATTGCCTGTACTTGAGGTCGATACCCCGCTCCGCCACGTCTGAAAGGACGGCGGCTTGGTCTGCGTTGTCTACCCTTCCTCGGTTCCAGCCAGTGGTAGCTTGAGGACAGTTGTACTGCATGTGCCCATAATTATGGCAATTGTAGCATTGGATTTCGTTAGACCTTCGAAA
>JASAND010027079.1:0-44002 GCA_030248195.1 Trissonchulus latispiculum
TCAATTTAATTCAAAAACTAATATCGATTAGTGAAGATTCGGTTCATAGACAGCTGATACAGTACAATATAAAATCGAAACTGCATCAAATCAGACTACGATTAGCATGGGTCTGTTCACGACCAACTCCTCCTCGACGTTCCACGATCAATAATGAAACTATGGCCCTATTTCTTTAAAGATTAAACGGATTAGATTAAAATTAATCCGTATTAAAGAAACAGCACCTCGGATTAAATGGATTAAAATTTAATCCAGCGAGTTAAACAAGTTAAACGGATTAAATTTAATCCTGTTTCATTAATGCACCTAGGATTAAAATTTTAATCTAATCCTGTTTCATTATTCTCACTTCGGATTAAAAATTTTAATTGCTTAATCGCTATTCCTTTAAAGATTAATTTTAGTCCGTTTAATCCATTTCCTTCATTTTCAACTAGTTTTTAATCCTCGTGCGGCAACGTGGATTAAACGGATTAAAATTTGGCAGATTAAAATTTGTAACTTTAATGGCGGATTAAACGGATTAAAATTAACTCGTTTAATCCGAGGATTAAAAATGGTCGGATTAAACGAGTTAATTTTAATTCGTTTAATCCGTTTAATCGTGCATTAAAGAAAGGACCAATAAGATTTTAATCCGGCTGATTTTTAATCCGTTTAATCCGAGCACTTTGATCTTTAAAGAAATAGGCCCTATGCTCCAAGCTAATCTCAGTCAGCTTATTCTAATTTGACAATTCGCGAACTGTGCTCGAATTTGTAACAAAAGGGCTGAAATCTAGAATGACACTGGGGGCCCTAATTCGTCGTTACACAGAGGCAGACGGCGAGAAGATGGAGATCTGCTCTTAGGTCTAAGGACTAAGCTAGCCTAGGGTCTAACCTATTCCAGACAGTCCGCCTTAGGGGAAGTAGTTATCCAGTGGACAGTTATGGTGCATAACTGAAACCCAGGGGTCGGTGCCAGGGGTCACTGCACAGACAAACAGAACCTTGAAATCGGAGCAACCGTCACACTCGAAAACACAAGACAAAGGCTCCGTATGTGGACTTCCTTCGGGCCCACTATCAACCGTCCACGCTTCAGTCTCAGCACGATCCCACGGCTGAGAGCAGTTACAGTACAAGGTTACCTCCGAATGCTCAGGCTCAACTAGAGAACTACCCTCGTGTACTAGGAAGACTATACTAAAGCTGTATTGATTGTGGCACTCCGGCCACTGATGAAAAGGTAAACTCAGCTCGTTCTTTGGCACGCTGATATCACTAAAATCACTCAGGTTTCCCTCCTCTTCACCGTAGACAAACTGAACTGGCTCCAGACTGATCGGTTATACTTAGTCCCGTCGACTCAGCGGCTCTGGTATCCATAGGACAACGTGGGAGGAACGGGGGGGGGGTGCAGACCCCCCAGACCGACAAAAAACGGGTAGACCCCTTCGGCGAAAAGGAAAAAAGGGCAGATCCTCTCGTCCAGAAAGGAAAAAAGGGCAGACCTCTCAGCAATTTTTCAAAAAATAGGTAATTTTTTAGTAAATTTTAGCGATTTTTTCAAAAAATTCTTAAAAATCGTAAAAATTGTCATTTTTTACTAATTTTTTGTCAAAAACGTTAAAAATTCGCAATTTTTGCTAATTTCGGGGCAGACCCCCTTTAAATTTTGGAATTCTTTAGGGGGGTGACCCCTCGCTGAGGTCAGGATAAACCCTCCAGAATCGGACCCCGTGTTAATGTATTCTGGTATCCAACCATCAAGCTGGCATCCAATGTATGCTGGCATCAACTAGCAAGAACTAAGCTTCACTTCCTACTGAACTATTTACTAAACACAGTACACACAACTTCACGAACGAAACAGACAGACAAAATTCTTGCAGTTGCTGGCTACTGGTAATTGAACCCGCTCACCTACTAAACCAACTGGAATTCTCGAGATACCTTCAGTCACAAGTCCCCAATCGGAAAACCCTAGGAGAAAGTTTGAACTGAAACCTAAGAAATTTTGGTTAGGTTAGTATTTTATACTCAACTTTTTGGTTGCCACACGAACGCACACAATCACACACACACTTAGTCTCCTTGACTCTTTATAGACTGCGAACTGATTCGCAGTCACACAACGACATTCTGTTCCGGGGTATAAGGGGGGTGGGGAAGGTTCCCTATATGCTCCCTATGTGTACCTGAAATGTGCACAAGTCCACCCGTCCCAAGTCACAAATAGCCGCTAATAAACCGCACCCTCAGAGAACTAACGACTATTCTGTCCTCTGCTAAGAGGAGGACCTGTAAAATTTGGTAAAAAATTTAACTTCTGCCGAATTTAAAGAGAGAGGACTTTGTCGGATTTAATTATAACAAAAGCAGTGCAAACGGTCACATAACAGACAACTTCGGAGACAATTTGAGAATGAATTTTACAAAAAGACAGTATAAAAGTTAATAGTAGCTTTAGTGGTAGTTTCTCTTCGAACAGGAACTTCGGTTGAACAAGCCAACCCAACTCCAATTCCCAAATGCAGTCCTAACTGACAATGGTACGACCCTAAGCCAAATCAAGTGGCTCTCAGGAAGATCTACAGCATAGGCAATCTACTGATGGAACGGCTGAAACCGGCAAAGCGCCGTAAGTTTGAGTCAAAGTCTTACGCACTGGAGAAAGGCAAAGAACCAGGTAGGTCCGGATAGAGCAGCACAGACAAGAACCAGGGAAAAGGGCCAGGGGTGATCCAAGGATCCACTCCCACTGGAAGGTCAGAAGGAAGTACCGGGAGAGACTGATATCCGGACAGCAGTGTAGAGAAGGCCGGGACCAGGAGATCACGGCAAGGCAGAGAAGACCGGGATCGGGAGATCACGGCAAGGCAGAACCACAAGAAGCAGAACAGACGGAGAGCAGCAGAAGCAGAGCCCGAAGGCGACTCGATCTAGAAATGAATCAAATGGGTTAACCCGAATTCAGTGATATTAACCGGATTTCGTAGGGACAGAAATTTGACTTAAGAGGTACATTTTAGCTTCTGAAAGTCAAACTCAAGTTTTAGGTGCAAAACAAGAAATTGATGCAAAAGTGAAGTGAAATACGTAGTTGTTCCAGCAAGGCAGTTTTCTTGGACAATTCTAAGCATTTTTTGGCAGGGTTTTAGAAGCAAGTCACAAGATAGACAAATCGTGAAAGGCGGTAATTTTTTGCGAAAACGTAAAAGAACAGAGCTTTCGGTGAAAGAATAGCAAGAATTTTGATAGGGGATTCCAACAGAAATCCCCCACCAATGACGAGAGTTCCCGGATTTCCTTCTCAGGAAATCCGGGGAAATCCAGCTAATATCTACTGATATTAGCGCATACACAGCAAAAGCAATGGTAAACAGATCAACTGAACTAAGGCGGCGAGATGCATGATTTTAACGTTATTCTCAGAATTTCTTGTTGAGAAGGGGATCCGCAGATCCTTTTTAAACCTATCTTTAAACTCGCGCTTACAAGGTATTAAATCAAGACCTAAAGGGGAGTGGGTCCATTCAACCTAAAGGAGAATAAGCTGAAAATGGCTTCTGAAGCCAGTCCCAATTTCGATCAACCATCCCCCCAGGAGGAACCCAAATCCCAACCTAGGAGCCAAATTGGAGAAAATTTTGTGGGGATATCCAATTTGGGGAGAGGCTCATGCCTCTCCCAACCAACCATTCTCAAGGGGTGTCTGTGACTGACAAAATCTCCCCCCAGAAGTCTCAGAAACAGAGCGACCGTTCGCTAGTACCCCAAGTCACAGACTGATTTGAAATTTGAAGTTTGTTCCTCAGAATTTTGAGTTTTTTGCAATCATCTGACGATGATTGGCTGCTTTTGCTTTTGCTTTTCTGTCATTGGTTCATTTCTTGAGAAGAAGACTCCGCCTCTTCCCAAGTCTCTTTAGAAATTTCACCTGGGCAATCCATCACCCAGGTTACGTAACTTTTGGAGTCCTGGGGTTGAGTTTCGAGTGGACTCAAGTGCCCCTAATGGGTAGAGGGCCGTTAGAGCCAATCTATTGTTAGACTTGATTTATGACCCCCACTAAAACTAGACAAAAGGGAATAAGAGTGAGGGAGAGAAATTTGTAAATAAGGAGTGAGAGTGCATTGGTTTAAGGATAGTTTAAAGTTCACGTATGAAACGTAATTTCAATAATACAGATATAGGATGTGCGTTTTGAGATTTTAATTTTAAGACTGGTCTGACTTAACGGTTAACATTGAACGTTACTTTAAAAGTGTTTTGAGTTAATTAAATTTAAAATAAATTTCAATTTTAATGTAATTTCAATGTATTAAACTAAAATTTATACAAAATTAGAATAGTTAGTTGCTGCTTATACTTACCTACTTAAAGTTGTAAACCTAAGATGTATATATATAAGCTTATACTTACAGGAAATTCCTGTGTGCAAGTTTTCAACAAAATCATGGACAAAAAAGTTTTTGATCACATTGGTTCCCTTTACCAACTAAAATTTAAAAATTTTTAATTTTTTGTTAAAATCAAAATTTTTAATACATTTTTACCATAAATAAAAATATTTGTAAACTATTTAATCATTCACTGCACTGAAAATTGAAAATGGAGTTATACATTAAACTTAGAAAAATCTAAGGATTACGGTAGTTTTAACAGGATAGACATTGAAGACAAAAGGGACCGCCACTTAAAGGTCAAATGTCATCCAAACAATAGATTGGCTCTAACGGCACCCAATCCCCCTAATGCCACATCTATAAAATTTTATTTCGCTTTTGTTTCGAAGTGGCTTTGTCCCGAAATCCAATTCTATAGCTTCCCTGCTGCGCAAGTCTGGCATTGGGAAGCAAAGAGAAGCCGAAGAAGAAGATGAGAGAAGAAGAAGGAGGGAAAATCGTAATACGAAGAGGGGGCCAAAGCCCAAGACGAACTATAGAAGATACCTAGCTAAGCTTAGAACTTTATGCAAGACCACAATTAGCTATGATTCTAGGGTTAAGAGATCAATAATATTAACCAACTAAAATCCTTTACATTTGAACAGGGGGGAACTTGTGCAGTTATTTCTTCAGAGGGGTTTCCCTCTTCTATGACTTATGTGTCCACTGTTGGCCGGTTAGGGAGAGCTTTCCTCACATACATACTATCACACTCACATCTTTCACACGCAGAACTCTAGCGAGACTCAGACTGGAGGGGACCTGTGACTGAAACCTATAAAGTATGATGCTGCAAATAAAAAGGTGTTAAAAGTTGACTAATTCTCAAACTTCTGGTGAACGGGTTTAAAATAATTATAATGACAACAGTATTAATTAATTAAAATACAAACATAGTTCACAATTACACAGAAGAAATCACAATTATTTTATACAAGGCTCATCACTATCAAACAAGTCAAACTGTGCATCATTAAATATTACTTTTTTGAAGAGTTTGATCAAACTACGAAAAAATATTGTTTTCAAACGAATTATGCTATACACAATAGTACGTAGGTAAGCATAATTACAAGTACAATTACAAGCATAACTACAATTAATACATAAACGAATAGATTCCAGAAAATGAAGCGATTTTAGTCATTCAGGCTTACTTTTGACCAAATATCGGGTTTCAACTCTACTAGCGGACTCTGAAATGAATTACCTTAGTTAGAAAAGGTTTTCCGAGGCCTTCTCGAGAGAATATTTTCAGCTTTTTAGGCTTAAGCGTGTAGAGCTTACTATGATAGTTCTAAAAGGAGGTCGATTGTTGTGGACCCAGCCTACAGCAGTCAAAACAGTCTTTCTTTGCTTCATCAGAACGACTTAAGGATTAACAGATTATGCATGAAAAAGTTTTCTGAGTCCTTCTAAATATCCTCTTTTAAATAAGACCCTTTTAAACACCATAGCCGGCTACATCAAGCATTAGAATGATAGTTAGGTAGGTAGTTGCATTCATACAAACGAGGGAAAAATGGGTCCTACTAATTTATTGCTAAAACCTAAGTCTTTCAACAATTCGTTTCAGAAAAACTTTTCTGGGGCCTTCTTGGCCTGCTCTTTTCAACGAGCCTGTTCTCGGTACTTTCTGGCAATTAAATCAAAAGTTATTCTGATGTTTTGATGCTGTTCGCAGCACACACAAGAAAACTCCCTTTTTTCATTTTCGTTACAAATTACAGGTTGGCCTAGTGCAGTGGTTAAAACGTTAGACCGACCCCGCAATAACCGGAGTTCAATTGCTGGTTGAAGTTCATTATTTTAATTTCCTACTGTTGTTCTTATTACACGTGTTTTCATATCACTTTTATCTTCAAGTTAAAATTGCAACCAATAGATTAAGTAAATTAATCTTTGTAAATCTGAATCAGCAAATGTTATAATAATGATATCTAATGGCTCAACGACGGAATATTCCCCTTTTAGGGGTAATTTTGTTTCCATTAATCTAGACTAGAATCTTATGAGAACGCTTTACCAAAACTTGTCCTCAGGTATCATTGGGCTGATGACTTCTTCACAACAAGACATGATTTGCGAATACTATTTGTTTGTTTGTTTATTATTATTCTTTTTTTCAGATTCAATGCCCACTTCGACTGACCTTTGTTAAGACTGAGTGATTGGAATGAAATTTTGCGTGTGGATAAGAGACCATGACCATTTCATTACCCGCCTATTCAATGCTATATAGAAATGTAATGTCAAGATATTGCGATAAGGGTCAAATTTGAATGCTTTCGGTTGAGGCTCATGTTGGTCTGATTGGAAATTCACGGCGAAGGGGAAACTGTTGTGCAGCGCTACCTGTATTCTGAACACTGTATGAAGTTGAGTTTTAGCTTATTTTAGATTAGTTCAAATTCTACAACGTATTACTACTTAACTTAACAACGTACTACATTGTTAAACACGACAGCGTCAACCAGTACATTCAAATAATGCTGTTCGTAATATGAGCTAATCTTCATTTAAATGTCTTCATTTAATTCAATTTAATTTAATATCTTCATTTAAATCCGCTGCGGCCTCCTGTTCCTTCATACAGTCGCATTTTGTTCTAGCGTAGAGAGTATCTTGTTGCGTAGCTATCGAAGCCACAGTTAACACTAACGCTATTCCAGCGGTGCCCACCACGTACTGCAGACTTCGACGCCTCCATATCAGTCGTATAAGTATTTGTAGTAAAACTATTATCGTAACTGCAGTAACAGCAAAGCTTGTGACTATAGTGATCAGGTTGAATGTGGAGATTTTCATTGATGCAGCCAACACAGTCAAGTAGGCTTCCTATAATACAGAGCAAAAGGGAGACAATCAATCCACCACTTAATTAATCAATCAATCCATCGGTTAGCAACTAATAAGATAAATCAATCAGTAGGCGATACTAAGGCATGACTTTCGCAAACCTTTACCGATTTAGTTCAAATTTAGTACGGATGCATTTGAATAGATTTCTGATCGATCTGCAGCAAAATTTTAAAATTTTAAAAATTTTATTGTTTAAATTTTCTAAAGGAGGACCAAGGGGAATCAAACAATGAATAAATGAATAAATAAACAAATAAATAAATTAATTAATTAATTAATTAATTAAATGATCAATCAATCAACAAACCACTCCAATCAATAATCAATTCAAATCAATTAATCAATCAGTCAATCAAACAATCAATCATTTAAAACTGTTTCAACAGCGCGCACGAATGTATAAACTTTGAATGGGGAAGGTCAGCAATAGCTTACAGTGAAAGGACTCACCTCAGAAACGTTACTGCAAAGATTAAGAACTGCATTTGTTAGCATGGACTTAAATCGAGCTTTAAAATTCACTGAACTCCAGTGATTCTGATGACCTGACGGTTCAATCTCGCTCTGTTCGGTTCTGTGAAACGAGGGTGGTGCGCTGTGGCGCTGCTTCTCATACTGCCAGTCGATGGGGACCCATGGAAGAATTGCCAGAAAATAGATACTCACAAAGGCACAGCAATAGGTGAATAGGTTATTCACTGTCACGCAAACCAGTACCAAATATTTGTTCTTTAATTTCAATAATCGAACACAGGAACAGCGATTGGGCCTGCAGAGTTGACGAGGAGGTTTGGCGTGGTGAAGTCTGTGCGACATAACAGTCCAAAGTTAAGCAAAACTTGATGCTGAAATTAAGCGTCCAATATCCGATAATATCAATAACTTGACTTTCAAGATGTTTGACCAATGTGGATCATAGGTTACAAATTTTATCAGAGATTACCAGAAGGAGTAGTAACCGGATAAAATTGCAACAAATTTAGGACAACCGTATTTGTTAGTCAGATTTAGAAATTCTAACATTTCAACAGAATCAGTAGAAGTGTTTTGATTTTTGATTTGAATTCTTTTGCTTCTGTTCAGAAATTTTTTCTTCTGTCCGTCTTAATTAATAATCAAATCTGAGAATATGACATTTGCTTTACGATGAAACTA
The DNA here is from genome assembly GCA_030248195.1 of Trissonchulus latispiculum. Classification (NCBI taxonomy): domain Eukaryota; kingdom Metazoa; phylum Nematoda; class Enoplea; order Enoplida; family Ironidae; genus Trissonchulus; species Trissonchulus latispiculum. The sequence continues at coordinate 8,457 of JASAND010027079.1, forward strand.
TCAAATCAAAAATTGACGTTAATTGACGCTAGTTTTCGCATTTTAATAAAAAACTGAAAGTATCATTGTTCTCAAAAATATAAAGGAGAACACTTCAATAGATTCCAGGTATTTGTGAGGTAACTAATGTAGCTGGAAGAACGGATAACCATTTCTCAGTTACCATAGTACTGGTTGCGTGGACTTGCTCATTCATATCTCTGACGTTAGTCGCAATTAGTTGGAGCATAAAAGTATATATAACTACGTCCAACAGAAAAGCATCTTCTGAATGCTGAAAAACAGTTACCACAAAGGCTATGCTAGTGATGTGCGTTGGCGGTGCTGTAAGAAAATCTCAGCCAATTGGCTTGGCCGGACAACGGCCAATGGTCCACGGCCAACCGGTTGGTCGTTGGTCGTTGGCCGATGACCGGCTAATGGCCGTTGGCTGGCCATTGGCCGACGGTTAGCCTAGCTAAAATTTATTGATTTTATGCGCCAGGTGTGTACTAATTTTGCTGCATAATATCGTGCACATGTAAACGTTATGAATGTTATATTATAAGCATCACTCAGGTTTTTCAGTTTACCTACACAAGATGTTGACATTTACCTCCAACTTTTCGCTAGGTTCAAATCCTATTCAAAGACGGGTCACTACAGTTTGGGAACAAATTCAAATTTAAGCTTGGTTCGATTGTGCCTGGGTGGCTCAATCGGTAGAGCGTTGGCCTAGATAGTCAAAGGTTATGGGTTCGATTCCCACCTCAGGCCCGAATTTTTCGGGTCGGAGGTGCTGTAGTGACATCCTTCTTTCTTTCATTTATAATCTTGTATTATCCTACAGATTTATCGTAGTTATCGTTATTGTCAATAAAATTTTGTTAAATAATTGCATCAAGCTTTAACTGTGCTAACACGCTAGTTTTTACTTTAAGCACGGTAGACTCATAAAGCGAGTAAATCCCAGCTAGGCAATGTTGGTATAGAGCTAAACAGCCGACAATGGCCAACCAGCGGCCAACTGGCTGGCCAACATCAAACTTCAACCAAGCCCAGCCAAGCCAACCATGAAAAATTTCGGCCAATCCCAACACTAGGTTATGCTGCTTCTGTTGCTACAAATTCAAATTTAATTGCGATCATATTATAACCTGAGTTTCAATTCAGTTATTATGATTTGCTCGTTGTTTTAGTAACAAAGTCATCCCACATGTCTTAACTTATTAATTAGTATTATTCTAAGTTAATTAATTCGGATTAATTCTTAATTTGAGACGAAAAGTGCACAATTGCACTACATATAGCAATTTACTTCTTGTATCCTTATATTATATGCAAATTCAGCGTTTTCATTCGTTTCATTGAAAATGAATTCTGAACTGAACAGATTCTGAAATTAGCTGGCACTGAGATATAAGTGTTGTTGGCCGACTGTGTGGAAAACGTCCAGTTGGTTTCAGTTGTACCCGTTGACCCGCAGGACAGTCTACGTACCATTACGCAGTTAGCTAGAATTGACTCTGTGAATAGACTTCTAAACATTTTCATATTCTGATTGGTTAGGTCGAATCTGCAACGTCCATGGGCCAATCAACCGACTATTTTCGATTGTCGAGCCGTTAGCCGGTTGTTTCCAGCTGGATGGGTCGTCGGTCGGTCCAATTAAGATTTTGTCCGGTCAACAACATTAATATATAGGTACCTAAATGATATCCATGCCTGCAAGACAGTCCATATGCATCACAAGCGCTGGTGCACTTATCTAAAAAACGTCAGCAGTTTGGAAGCAAATTCAAACTTAAGGGGGGTCCAAATTTAGGTCATTTTTCGATTTTCTCCTATCTCGCTGTTTTTTTACATATTTTATAGTCCAAACGGTATATTTTAATGAGTTTTTAAAATTAAAGTTGTAAGTCGTACGGTTGTTGCGCAATTTCACCTCAAAGTTGAGGTCTCATGTGTTAAACATAGGAAGCTTAAAAAGTTTCACGTTTTTGGAGTAGTGTCAAAAAATCTCGAAACTGGGCATTGCTAACCAGCCGTGTTTGGTATCATTAGAAAGGCCTGGATGAGGTCTGTGATTTGTTGGAATTTGAATCTTGATTTAGGCTTCCAAAATTTTTTAATTAATTTTTGAACATTTAAAATTTGAAGCCATTTTAAAAGCGGGTCAAATTTTAAGTATTCAAAAATTGATTAAAAAATTTTAAAGACCTAATCAAAATTCTAATTCCAACAAATCACAGACCTTGACCAGGCCTTTTTAATGTGTCAGATAAGGCTGGTTAGCAATGCCCAGTTTCGAGATTTTTTGACACTACTCCAAAACAGTGAAACTTTTTAAGTTTAATATGTTTAACACATGAGACATCAACTTTGAGGTGAAATTACGCAACAACCGTACGACTTACAACTTTAATATTAAAACTGAGTGGATCAATCGATAGAGCGTTGGTCTAGATCGCCAAAGGTTGTACGTTCAACCTCCACCTCAGGTTTCTGGTGTTTCTGGTCGTGCAGCAGTGGCAATTGTTTCCTTCAATTCTGCCACCGCAGTTTCACAGGCGAAAGTTGTTATGTCTTAATGAAAGCAATTCTTTAAAAAGTCTTTAGAAAACGTGTAAGATTTGTCCTAGTGCTTTGCTTTATCGTAAATACACGTATAGTGACACGTTATGTAAAAATGGCGACGAGGCATTTTCTGCAGCTTGATCCTTTTTCTCCGTCGTCGGAGAAACGGGAAGATTACGTTGATCGATTTGATATGTTCCTTTTGGCCAATGACATTACCGACGAAGAAAAGAAACGGGCTACATTTCTTACGTCCCTCGGTTCTGAGAACTATAGCCTTCTGAAAAGCTTGACCGCTCCTAATAAGCCTACGATGACCCCTTTGGAGGACTTGCTTTTAGCAATGAAAATCCATTTTCAACCTAAACTGAACATTATTTCCGAACGCTTCAAATTTCACAATCTGAAACAGTCTCCTGGTGAGACTATCTGTCAGTTTCTGGCTCGCTTACGATCACGAGCCCAATTCTGCGATTTCGCCGATCTTGATGACTCTCTGAGAGACCGCCTAGTCTGTGGCATTAGCTCAAAGCAGGCGCAGCGCCGGCTGCTCGCGGAAAGTGACTTAACTCTACAAAAAGCGATTGAAATAGCAACTGGAATGGAATCAGCGTCAAAGCAAGCCAAAGAGATCAGCAATTCCGGATCCTTTCCAACCCATTTCAGCGAACCCACCAACCGCTTGCACACTTCGTCAAAGTCAAAGACCAAGAGTCATCGTCAAGGTCCGTCTAATCTCGCTCGTCCAGGTTCCTGTTGGCGTTGCGGGAAACCAGGACACTGGGCGCCCGACTGCAAATTCAAAACTGCAGTTTGTCGCTATTGCTCTAAGATTGGCCATATCGCATCGGTGTGTCGGTCAAAAGCAAATAACAATCGTAAGCCAGATGGTAACGTAAAGCAGCTTTCTTCAAGTTTCGACGGTGACGATTCCAACCCCATCTATTACATTAACTCAGTCAAGGTTTCTAAGCCTATCGGGGTTCAGCCTACTGTCAACGACAAACTTATTTCTATGGAGGTTGACACTGGGGCCGGGCTGTCTGTTTTACCGTCTGCTCTGGTTAAAACAGAGTTCCCTGACATTACTTTGCGTTCGTGCCCTGTTCGTCTTAGGGGTCATGGTGGTAGTAACATTACAGTGATGGGGCAGTTGGATGCGACAGTCCAATTGAACGGACAGTCTAAATGCCACTCTTTCGTTGTTGCTGACGTTGACGGTCCTGCACTATTGGGACGGGATCTGTTGTCCCTACTGAACATTAACATTGCTAACATTTCGGTGGCTGATCGAAACTTGCGTCCGGAAGTCAAAGATCTTGTTGACGAATTCACTGACCTTTTCAGCCCTGGTTTAGGCCATATCGTAGGAGTGCCCCCTGCCAAACTGATCCTAAAACCTGGCTCTACACCGAAATTTAATAAAGCACGGCCGCTTCCGTATGCTCTGAAATCTAAAGTAGAAGAAGAGCTGGACGACCTCTGTAAAAAAGATGTGATAGAGTCAGTGCCGTTTGCAGAAGTCGCCGCACCTGTCGTTCCGGTGGTGAAACCCACTGGCAAAATACGACTGTGCGGAGACTACAGTGTGTCTGTGAACCCGCATCTTTGCATCAACCAGTATCCGTGCCGAAGTTCTTTGATTTGATACAAAAGCTAAAAAGCGGTAAGTCGTTCACCAAGCTGGACATGGCCCAAGCATATCTTCAGCTTGACCTTGATGCCGAAAGTCAACTTTTAGCTTGCATCAATACACATAAAGGGATTTATAAATGTAAACGACTTCAGTTTGGGCTGTCTTCGGCTCCTGCAATTTTTCAACAAACCATGGACCAAATTTTTGTTGGATGTCCTGGTGTTAGCATTTTTCTGGATGATATCTGTATAACTGGTAAAGATGATAAAGAACACTTGCTTAATCTCCGCAACGTTTTTCTGGCTTGCCGAAACCATGGCATTAAGCTAGGATTGCCCAAATGCGAGTTTTTCAGACCGAGTGTGGATTATCTCGGCCACGTCATTGATCAAGATGGGATTCATCCTTCTCCAAAGAAGGTGGAGGCTTTGCTTCAAATTCCGCCTCCACAGAATGTCTCTGAACTCATGTCCTTTCTGGGTCTGGCTAACTATTACTCTGCGTTTATCTCCAATTTCTCCACTCTGGTCGCTCTCCTGAACTCCTTGCGACGAAAAGGGGTAAAATGGAAATGGGATTCCCAGTGCAGCCGGGCATTCACGGACTTGAAACAGGTTCTTCAAGGCCCTGCGGTGTTGATGCCCTACGACGAGGCCCTTCCTTTAACTCTTGCTTGCGATGCTTCTCCAGTGGGGATGCTTCTCCTTCTCCACATACCCTTCCCGACGGTTCGGAAAGACCAATTGCGTACGCGTCCCGCACATTGCCATATTCACAGATTGAAAAAGAGGGGTTGGGCATTGTTTTTGGACTGTCGAAATTTCATGAATATGTGTACGGCCGTCCTTTTCATCTCTTGACTGACCACAAACCCCTGGTGCACATATTCAATCCGGTAGCGGCTAGTCCTTTAGCCATGGGGCGACTGCAGCGTTGGGCTTTAAAGCTAAAGGCTTACAACTATTCAATTGATTTCCGCTCAACGACTGAACACGGCAACGCCGACGCTTTCTCGCGTCTCCCCCTTGCAGGTGAGCCATCTAAGCTTGAAGCATGTACCGATGTCTTCCAGTTGACTTCGGAAACCGCGGAGCATCTGCCATGCACTTTGGAGAAGATCAGTTTCGAAACGAGCCAAGATCACACCTTGTCTCAAGTTTTGGATGCAGTGTGCTCCGGTTGGAAGCACATTCACGCCAAACTTTCGAATCACGCTCCATTTTGGAAAAAGCGTCTAGAAATTTCTGTTCACGACAACTGTCTCTTTTGGAACAATAGGGTTATTGTTCCCGCTTCCCTTCAATCCTACTTCCTTGACCTTCTACACTGCAGTCACCCTGGCACAGTCAGAATGAAATCTCTAGCAAGACTCCACGTTTGGTGGCCGACAATAAACAAGGAAATTGAGGCAATTTCAGCAAATTGCTCTAATTGCCGCAAAGTTTCCTCAGCTCCGCCAGCGATTGTTTCTTCCAGTTGGCGATTGCCTTCCAAGCCCTGGGAACGTGTCCATGCCGACTTTGCTGGGCCATTCTTTGGTAAGATGTGGTTAATAATGGTGGACAGTTACTCCAAATGGCCAGAGGTAGTGGAGATGAAGTCGACTACTTCTCTGAACACGATACAAGTTCTTCGCTCCCTGTTTGCCCGCAATGGGATTCCAGAAACTTTGGTCACAGATAATGGCCCTCAGTTTTCGTCCTATGAGTTCTCTCGATTTTGCCTAGAGAACAATGTCAATCATCTCTTTTCAGCTCCTTATCATCCGTCTTCCAACGGAATAGCTGAACGGTTTGTCCAGTCATTTAAAAAAGCTATCTTAGCTTCTGACCCTACCCTGTCAGCGTTGCCAAAAACCGTAGCTCAATTTCTGCTTACCTATCGCTCTATTCCGCATTCATTCACTGGTCACACCCCGGCGAAGTTGTTTCTGGGAAGAGAGATAAACACCTGTTGGTCGTTCCTTCACCCCAAATTGCACGTTAAGACCAGCGTTCACCAACCTCGCTCTTTCCAGACCAATGATTCGGTTTGGTTGCGCGAGTACGGAAGAGGCCCGAAGTGGATTCCTGGGAAAATAGCAAAGAGATTGAGGAATTTTATGTATCAGGTGATGTTGCCTTCGGGGGACATGTGTTCACGGCATGTCGACCAGTTGCAAAGAGCGGGTCCGCACAGTAACCACAGGGAACCAGAAGCGGATGGTGGCGATGAGTTCGAGTCCTGCACGTTCCGTCCAAATCCACAGGTCCCAGGTGACAACGATCCTCCTGCCGACCAGAGGGCGAACGAAGCTCAAGACCGGCAAAATTTGGAACCACATGTGCCAGAACGGAGGCGCACGCCTTCGCCTCCTCCAGTTCGTTGCTCCAACCGCCCGACTCGCCGTCTAGTGAAATGGAACCCAACAACTGACCAGTACTATCGCTAAGAGCTTTTAAAAAAAGGGAGAAGTGTTATGTCTTAATGAAAGCAATTCTTTAAAAAGTCTTTAGAAAACGTGTAAGATTTGTCCTAGTGCTTTGCTTTATCGTAAATACACGTATAGTGACACGTTATGTAAAAAAAGTGATCTCCAGATTTCGGTCTGGAGCGTGCACCAAACCTTGAACGCAACTGTTCAGGAAAGTTGGAAGCAAATGTGTTTTCGATTGTCTTGGTTTCTTTTGCTCATCAAGACAGTTGAAACTGGTGACAGGAGAAGATATTTAGTTATTTCACTGCAGCGCGACCAATCATATTCAACCCTAATTTTAACTCCGAATTTTTAGCTAGGTTACTTTAAATACAGGGAGGTCACTTTCGTAAGGTCTAAAATCTTCAGAAATTCAAAACATTTTGCCTATCATTGGGTGTATCAAATACCATCCCGTTCTTTCTGTATTATTAGATCTTGGCCATACATGTGCTAGAGCTAGACTGAAGGATTTTGTACAAAAAGGTGACATGATGGCTTGTGACAGAAAAAGCAGGTTTATTGCTCAGTTTCACTCAAACACTACAGCCGAATTTGAGTTTAGTGATGTCCCAATTCATCAGAAGAAAGCTAACCTGAAACCGTATGATACCTTTGAAGGATCTATATTGAACAACAAACCCCTTCTCACTGTACAGTGGACATTTATTTTTCTGAACTAATAATAAATAATCTATAAAACAAGCGATGGATAGCTACGCAACAATTTGCATCAAACGTTTCGTTTTGTCTAGGCATCATCCTCATCAACTTCCGGCTTAATCATTCCCAGTTTTGTGGCTATTTTGGTCACCTTGTTAACCACCTCCTCCTGGGCCAGATTGAAGCACATTGCAATAAGAGCCATACCGAACAGCAGATACAGTGAGCAAATCACCAGCTTCTCCTGAGTCTGTCCGCCGTTCTCCTTCACAGAATTTCCGGGAACGATGTCGCCAAAGCCGATTGTAGTCAATGAGATGTAGCAGAAGTAGATACCTTCCAGGAAGTCCAGCTTCTCCCAGATACAGAATAGACAGGAACCGGCCACCAGGTAGATCGCCATGACCAGCAGAATGATGGAAATAGGGACCGGAGTATGGGCATACTTATCACCACCCTGTGTGGAGTCACGAATGGACAGATCCTCAAGAGTGTTAAATTGAGTGGACGGTGGGAATCGATCCTCTCCTATACCGCCCCCGATCAGCTGAGCCGTAGGGGGCGTATCCAAAGCATCGATGCGAAAATCAGATCCCCCGCTTTGCATGATCTGTTCGGCGGACATGGAAGTGTAGAGATGGGGAGGTTCCAGGGAAGGAGGGTGGGGGATCTGATTCGTATAGGATCGAGCACCAGTGCCTGACTGATATAGGGGTTTCCCCCCGCCACGAGGGGGACCGGGACCCCCCTTACCCCGACCCCCAGGCCCGCTTCCGCCCCCTCCCGTGTGATTGAGTAGACTGTTCTGTTTACGCATATACTGATTTTGAGCAGCCTGAGCCTTCAGCCGTTTTGCTTTGGCAAAACTGGCTTTCCAACGGGCAATCTTTCCGTAGACATATCGAAACATTTTGGCCATAATGTCGCCCACGTTGGTCAAGAAAAGGAGCATCAAAGGAATACCGACAATGGCATAAATTATTGTCACTGCCTTGCCAAAAGGAGTTCGTGGTGCGATGTGACCGTAACCTGAAACATCAACACAATGTTGAACAACAAAAACGGGATTAATTCATGACTCAGATCAGAATTAATTCATGGGTAGCGAGCGATTGTATTAGAGATAAAAGTACAATTCGGCCAATCAGCCTGGACCGGAGTTGGTACTTTCAGTACCCGCATTACCTGCGCGGGTATCTGTGCGGGCCTAACCCGAAAATTTAAACTTATTTTAGTCGAAAAGTTTAGTAAAATTTAATATTTAATAGAAAATACTGCATCTTCGTTTTAACTTCTCATTTTTAATTCTGACAGTCTTCAGACTCAGAGCTGTAATAGTGCTTCTTTGATGTCATGAAAATACGGTACGTTTGGCGATTACAACCTGATAAAGCTTAAAGTTTTGCATGATTACTGTAAGATTTTAGATTTACTTATTAATCACAGCTCCTGTGAGCTTTTTGACCTGCTTGCTTTATGTTAGAATTTAAAATAGGTGGCTGTACAGCAACAGGGACAAAGGAACCAGGAACCGGAACATGAACAGGAACAAATACGGTGGTCTGATTTTAGGAATAGTAGCCAATCAAGTCAAATTTAGTGAAAACGTTTAGGATTTTAAAAATAGAAACAAGATCGGATTTAGGTATTTTCAATAGCAGGAAGGAAATTTATTTTCAGAAGCAGGCTCAAAAACAGTGCACTGTTTCCAGGAACAAAAAGTTGGAGTCCAATTTCTGTAAAAGGAACGGGAATATAATTTCCAACAGAAACGGTGTCTTGAAAAGAGGAAGTGGGCAGGTTTTCATTTTTAGAAATGGAAAAACGGAAGAAGGGATTAATTCGCACTAACAAATTTAACGATAACGTAGAAAGATCAGATAAATAGAAAATTGCCATTTTAATTTTGCTTTCCACACGAGCAGGACGAAAAACTTTTGTGGATCTCTAGCGCGGGTGCAAACAATTTTAATACAATAATTTGTAGGAACGTAGTTTGCAACAATTTTTATGTCATTGGAAAGAGCAGAAAAAATGCTACAAGGTTGTTGATTAGTTTTTAATTGCATTACCCTAATTAAAGTTATGATTAATTAATTAAAATTGCTAATAAATTACCTACCGTAAGCCTTAGGCTAATGAGCCAATCAGCGAGCTGACACACGCTTATATGAAAGCGTGTAATTAGTGCAAAGTGGGACCCCTTCCCGGAAGTTACGGGGAGGGTCCCGACTTAACGCACCGAGCTTACCTAACATGATTTGTACATGCTAGTGTAAGAGTTTCTTACTCTTACTATGATGTATTCTTGCTACCATGAACAGTACGCTAACTCTAAAGAAGTAGGCCCCAAAAGGGCATTATTCTTATGTTGAGCTTGTAAAGACTACAGATTCCTAGTCAACACTGTCGTTATAGCTCTCTCTGTGCACAAATTGCAGTGAATTTATGAATTGGTCATTGTAATCTGCTAGGTTGTGGCTTACCGTCCTCCGCTACAAATGCTACAAATGGGCACAAGAAGGCTCGTCGACGCAGGTCTACGCGTGTCTACTTGCGACTAGAACTATGAAATCAGCTTTATAACTAGCTTTTGTATGAAAAACCTATTGAAAGAAAGCCAGCTAAGTTGTCGACATTTTCCAATTATGAACAATATAAGTGCCAGCTTTCAGTAAAGTCTTCATTTAATCAATGTCATAAGTGTTCGAGAGTGCATAATTGCAATATATTTAAGAATGAGTAAGCCACTAGAGGGCTTCTCTTCAGTACATTGAGTAACGACGCTCCGACCACAATACGCGAATGTTCCCCCGTTTGATGGGAGGTGGGCGACAAGCATACCTTTTACCCGTTTGGGGCGGAGGGTAGCCAAAAAAGGCTTCTCTTGGGCGTAGCCAAAATAGTTCCGGTTTGGTGGGACAGGGAGTAGGCAGAAAAGGGTCCCCCGTTTGAGGGGGTCGTCAAGACAGGCTAAGACTGGCTGTATCTAATTGGCTGTTGGTGACCCCCAAATAGGGACCACTCTTGGCACCCCCCCTTACCCAACCGGGATCTATTTTGGCTACTCCCACTACCCCTATCAAACGGGGAAGAGGTATGCTTGTCGCCCCTCCACCAAACGGGGAGAACATTCGCGTATTGTGGTATTGTGTATTCGCACCGTTCCGCAATGCCAAGAAGAGAAGCCCGCTAGTGGCTTACACTTCTTCTCAAATATAGAAGAACTATGAACTCTTGCTGTGATCATGTGTCGGGTCGTTCATGTCAGTATGCACGTGGGGTTGGCCATCAATAAAGAATAGATAGAAAGGTGCACACTAAACCGTTGCCCGAGGAAATCTCAGCCAGTTGGCTTGACTGGACATTGGCCGTTGGCCGTTGGCTGGCCAATGGTCGACTGTTGGCTAAGCTCAAATTTAATCATTTTGTGCGTCAACTGTGTTACAAATTTTAATTTTGCTACATATGTAATATCGTGCACATGTTGCATTATAAACTTTACATTAGATACAGTACTACCGAGTTTCCGTTTACCTGCATAAGATGTTGACACTTAGCTCAAACTTTTCAAAACGTCCGTACTCTTTCGTCGTAGATACGCTGTTTTTTCAATAAATTTGCTAATTGCATACAAATTTTAATGGCGCTAACAACTTAGTTTTTAAATTTGTCTAGTCTAGTCAACGTCTCATCAGTCATCATTCATTGCAGTCCTCCAGCAAAATTAAAACAGAATTATCGCGGATTGGAGCTAAACGTTTGGAAAAACTATTTTAATAAAGTTCAGTTAAGTTGACGCCTAATTAAACACGATAGATGAATAAACATAGTAAATTCCAGCTAGCCAACGTTGACAAATAGCTAAAGAATGGCCAAGGCTTACGTGTCCGTCTGAAAAGCGGAAACGGAAACGGAATCGGGGTCTAAAAAACGGAAATAAAAGCGGAAACAAGGTCTAAAAAGCGGAAACGGAAACGGAAAGCGGGTCTAATTGGCGGAAACGGAATCAGGGTCTAAAAATAGTAACACCAAGCGAAACCTTAGGTCCAAAAATAAATGGAATTATGGTCTAGTTTGAGGAATCAAAATCAAATGCAAAAAACTAAGGCCGGTTCACACGAGGCAACTTTCCAGCAACTATTTTGGGAGCAACTTTGAAGCAACTTTAGTTGCCGAGAAATTGCTTATGATTTGGCGTTTATACGAGGCAACTTGTAGACAACATTTTATCTAGCAACTTTCTCCCAGCGGACAGTGAGCATTCTGCGCGCCTAAAATTCAAAAGGCCTTGCTTGATTGGCTGTTGCCTGTGAGTTGCCTGAAAATGTCGCTTCTGGACCGAGTGAAAATTTCAAGTTGCTTACGGGTTGCTCGCGATTTCGTGAGCGTTCACACTAGGCAACTTTCAAGCAACTTTCAGTTGCAACAAAGTTGCTAGGAAAAAGTTGCCTGAAAGTTGCATCAAAGTTGCCTCGTGTAAACCGGCTTTAATTCCTGTCTTGAAATATTTAATAAATAATAAAATAGTAATTCAACAAAGAATAAGAAATAAAAGATATTCGTAAGCATTTTTTCGCAAATCGAATAATTCCTATATGGAACTCTCTTGATGAACAAATCGTTAATGCTGTAAATATAGTGGAATTCAAAAACCGACTTGCTACTGTTTCTTTTCATAACTTCATTAGGGGCCGGGCGTTAGTGGCCGTGCAATCGGCCCAGCCCTGATCCCTTCCCTCCTGTCAATACTTTGCCACGTACATTAGAATGTGTTTAGACACTTTTCTTTTTTCCGGTTTGGTATATTTGTTGCCGCTTTGCTATAGTTTCTTGTTAATTTTGTTTTGATAATTCTGTTTTTGGTTGGGAATAAACTAACTAACTATGTAAAAGATTATTCAGTTTAGCGTTACTGTATACGACAAAACTGGTAGAGCTAATCACTTCTCTGAATTTTTTGGATCACAAATATATGCGCATTTCAGACTGCGTTCTAGTAATTACCAATGCAGCCTTACTTCGTTGACAGTTTTCAGTTTACTAATTCATTATCCCAACAGCCCTTTTATGGGCAACTATTTCCAATAATAGGTATATTAAAATCGAATAATCGAACTCGGAGCTCTGTATGCAAAATTCCGTAGGTCTAGAAGCAATTCTTACTAGTCAATTTTCGTCGGATTTAGACAATAATTAGAAGGAAAATATATTTGGAAATGGTTACCCTTAAAAGGCCAGTTGGAATAAACTTTACAAGTTGGGATAACCGATTTCATTCAAACTAAACAAGCTCATTGACTGATCTTGTATCTCGCAATAAATTTTTCACATATGAAAGAATAAAATTAAAATTTTCCAAAATAACCTTCATCTCTGATATTTCTTTTGATTAAGTCCTACGTATTTTTATTAAAGTAATTTAATTTAATAAGATTATCTCGCCATGTAACGTCCAAAAACATTTGTTTAATTACGGGCATTTTTCTCCGAAAATACATACTTTCAAAATATGGTAAGTTTTTCATTGGATGCGTGAACTCAAAAGTACATAAACTAAGAGTGTGACAAGCGCCCACTCTTAGTTATTAAGGCCGGGGACATCATCTGCACGATAACGGCTCACCCCCTACACAAATTAGACCCCAGTGACCCATCCCACAAATGAGTACCAAGTACGCACTTGTGTATGCTCACTCGCTTGTATGTTTATGTGTTGAAGCTCAAAAGTGGTCAGTTACTGATACAACCAAGAGTGCATAATTGATAGAACGTTTTTCGCTTCAACACATAAACGTACAAGCGAGTGAGCATACACAAATGTGTACTAGGTACTCATTTGTGGGAGGGGTCACTGGGGTCTAATTTGTGTAGGGGGTCAGCCGTTATCGTGCAGATGATGTCCCTGGCCTTAATAACTAAGAGTGTGACGCTTGTCACACTCTTAGTTATTATGGACTCTTGGTGAACTTTGATACAGCGCCGCCTAGCGAAGAAAATGTCTGGACCGAAATATCTCAGCTCAGACATACGTTTCCGCTTTCACTTTTATACCATTTTTCCGTTTCCACATTTTAGACGTGTTTTGGTTTCCACTTTTTAGACTAAATTAGTCCGTTTCCACAATTTAGACCATGTTTCCGTTTTTATTTCCGCTTTTTAGACCCAATTTCCGCTTTCGTTTCCGTTTCCGCTTCCGCCTTTTAGACAGATCTAGTCTTACTGCCAAACAACAGCCAACAACCAACCGGCGGCCAACGGCCAGCCAGGTGGTCGTTGGCTGTTGGCCGTTGGCCGGCCGACAGCCAATGGCTGGCCATCGGCCAATACCCAATTGGCTGGCCAGCTTCAAACTCCGGCCAAGCCAAGCAAAGTCAACCAGAGAAAATTTCGACCAATCCCATTACTATTGCACACCACCAGGCAACCGAACATATCGGGCACCCGGCGGGACTCGAAACCGCGGTCTCCTGCTTAACGCGCAGACGCTGTAACCATCTGAGCCATAAATAATAATCAAGGCAGTAATATACCTACCTATAGTAGTTATAACAGTGAGGGAATATAAGAAGGCACCGGACATTGTCCACTGTGGATGATCATCCAAATCCTTTCCATCGTATCCCTTTTTGACGGCGAACATCAAAACTCGTTTGAATTCGTAGGCCTGATCCAGCACTATATCGGACCAGTTCGAGTCATACAGAAGGTAGTGATCATAGGTTTCCTGCCAGACTCTTTCTATGGCATTCCATCGAGCACGTCGGACGATACGCTGAATATGAAGTTCCTGAGGGAGCTCGATGGCTCGAAAAATCACGGATCCCAGTAAAGTATAACCAATAACCAGGGCACAGAGGCCTACATGAGATATCAGAAAGGCGAGCAGGTTACGAATAAAGTTGATAATCCGACGGACCTTGGAACGACGCCGGCGACCCATGACTGGGAAAATGGACGAATGGTGGTGGTGGTGGTGGTGGTTGGAGCCTTCTTCCGGATTAAGAGAATAGATAGTTTGGAAAAGCCATTCCTGCAAAAGACAGAAATAGCACAAACCCGCATCTACTCTATATTGGAGAAGGGGTGAAGCCCTGCTCTAAAGAACTGGAGACATACCAGTCAAAAATGAACTGCTATATGCGCTTTGAGCCAGATCCCTTGGGCATAGTCCAACTCAATAGACTATAGGATTCAGAAAATGGAGAGTCGCATAACAAATGCACTATTTCTGACAGCTCTATGTTTTCAGACCACCCTTGGGTCCCCGATGTTAAAGGTATATGACCTCTTCATTTCCACAGCTTTCCTATCACGCATAAATATCACTAATTAAGAACTGATTAGCTTAAAATATTTTGAGATACGTAAAATTTTACAGTGTCGTAACTTGGCAAAGCTATCACGTACTAAATGATCAGAACTTCTGGGCCAGAACAATGGTAAAATAAACCCTAAAAATGTTAGTTTGGTTAAACGGACACTAAAAAATTAGAAATCACCTGAATTTAAGTAACGATTCAAATTCTAACTTTGCATATATGCTGTGTTTTTAAATTTAAGTTTGCTATATGTGTAAAATAGAAGCAACTGAACCAAAATTTTTTGATCAAGATCAGATAAACTGTTTTTTACATTTTATTTTAAGAATTAAGAATTTTATCAATTGCAAAAAGTGGCTCAATTTGTAAGTTGTCCTTCGAGGTCAACACTTTATTTGTTAACATTGAATTCCAACATGATTGAATATTCTGGAAGCCACAGGCAAACTAACTGCTCAGCGTTCAAAAGGGAACATGTCCCTTCAGAAAAACTGGTGCTCAAGATGCATATTCCCTTTTTAAATGACCTATTTTCAGGGAACAAATTCATTGGTTTCAACTTAGGCTCTGTTACCATCCTTCCCACTCACACAAAGTATACATTAACACATTTCACTGGCTATATGTTTCCATATGTTTCAATCAAAAAATCAATAACTTAAATTAGCAAAGTGCTAATAATGGTGTACGATAGAGTATGACCTCCCGCTGTCAAACCGGCTGTCAGACCGGCCCAGAGTAGAGCCAGTCCGACCAGCCAGCCGGCCAGTCCACTGAACCACGCCAATACGTCAAAGGATGTGTCCTCCTACATAAGAAGGAGTAACTGTATTACGTTGTTTTCGAGTTTGTTAGAATGGCCTGAACCGAACTACATAATTTTCATATGGTTAAAAAGATATCGTTCTGCGCAATATAATTGTATAAAATTATTGTTGTACAATTTTGCTAGCTCAAGTTACAGTATTTAATTTGTCGAAAACGCCCGTTTTTGGAAAAGCCTCAGTGTAGCATATTTACCCCCACCCCCGATATTTCGACCTAATGTTTCGAGTTTTTTACAAGCTTAATACATTAAAATGCGCTGAGTGTCTTACTCTTTCTATTAATAAACTCTTGGTTTTCGACCATTTTTGTTGGCACTTTGTTGTGATCTCATCGTGATGTCACTTACTACAAAAAATTCTGTCTGATTTTCGTTAATTATCTCGATTTTATCTTGTCTTGCTTATCTTAAATCCATCCTGTTTGTTTTGGTATGTACTTAATCAACAATCAGATCGATACCCCAATTCTGAGAACGCGCGTTTTGGAAGACAGACGCGCTAGAATAACATTCATTCACAAATGACGCGCGTCGACGCTTTTAGTGGTAACATGGCGCCTAGGCAAGATGTTACATTTGGAAGCGTCGACGCGCCTCGACGCACGTCGACGTGCTTATACGCGGCTGATAGGGGTTGTTCCGATAAGAAACTGACCGGGCCGGGCCCGCTACTAGGCCCGGCCCGCTCCTTGGTCCGGCTTTAAATCCCCGGGCCCGCTACTAGGCCAACCTCAAAGCCCAGGCCACTGCAAGTCCCAGACCCGGTGGGCACGATGAGCCAGGCAGGCTCGGTAAGCCCGGCACTCCCGGTGAGCCCGGTAGTGGGCCGGGCTTTCAGCCAGTGCCGGGCCCAACACAAAATTTTCCGGGCCGGGACTAAACCGCTACACGGCCCGGGTACAACCTTAGATGAAATCAGCATTACTCATGAATTTAGCCCGGGTTAGCAACCATTTACATTAACACTTGGTTAACACATACACATTAGAGACGTACATTAGCCCTTGGTCCGAGTTTGATTCTGGGGGTCATCTCCGACTTCAACAAAGGATTGATTTACCGATAGAAAATTCGAAAATTTTAAAAGCGACTATACCAAATTTTTTTGGTATAGACGCTTAGTAGGTGCATAACCCACTAACCTAGTCGTGAAACGGTACCCGGTTTTTCATATAATCCCAGCATCTTGAAAAAATAGATTTTCTGTTAAAAAGGCTGAATTTTCGATACGCATTTTCTGTGACCAGTCCGGAAAGCGATAACTAGAGCGCAGTGTGGTGTTATTTTATAACGAAGGACGAAGGAGTAGGGCACAAATTTCAATGTTTATAATTTCCTACAATTATAAAATTTTTCAAAAATTTAAATTTTGAAACACTGTGGAAAACCAGGATAATCGGGTCCGGATCTGGTCGTGGGCGACCCGGTTCCATAACACAGCACCTGAACCAGTAAATTTGAGTTGATTTCTGTGAGAAAATTTCACAAGTTGTTGAATTTTACGTTCACGAGGGCATGGAATTGATAAGCAAAAAAGCAATTACAGGTGAAATTACCTACTTTATATGAAAAGTGATGTAGAAATTGCAAAATAAAATTTTTAGGGTGTATATATTGGTTATTGCTAATTAAGTTGGAAAAATGTCAGAGGGTTAGCACTTAGCCCTGCGTACACACGTGACCAATCAAACGTTGGGAGTATTTGGTGTTTGTTAACGTTAGATGTAGCGAACAAGCACAATAATTTTATAAAATGAAGCAATGTTTTACCAAAAAGCCCTGAGCTAGAAGTCTAATTCATAGTCATATTTCAAGGAAAACCTCCTTTAAGTATATCCGAGCCTGTCTGAGTATGCGTAAGTGAGACTTAGCTGACAAATTTAGGTGGAACATGTGAATTGGAATAAAGAGAGCAGAAAGCATGGATTACAGCAACTGAAAAGTTATTACATTTTCTGGTCCTCAAAAAAAGCGGACGAAAAGAAGACAGAGAATGGCGGAGATAGAAAGAAGGAGGAAAAAGGGACTCTCTGTCACTGAATATGTATTATGGTTCATAACCTAAACTAGCAGTAAACTTCCAAGTAAAGTTGAAAGGGAAGGCCTGGGGAACTTGGAGATGGAATACTGGCACTGGAATATTGAGCTAACAGAGCCTCTTTCAGAAGTCTTAGCCCAATGGCCTGACATTGGGAACCAAAGGAACCAGTGTTCACTTTCTTTCAAAGAAATTCTGGCTCAAAATTTCGGCGCCTCCACTCAACAAAAGATTGACTTAAGGCCAGCAAACAAACCATGGACTCTAAAAAGATTTCAGGGTACACACAAATTCTTCCGTTTCAGAACAAGTCATTGCTAGAAACATTTACAAAGTCATCTCCATATCTAAATGTCATCACACACAGTTTCCTATGGAATTACAATAAGCGAATAGCATATAACTATTAACAAGAATACACATTGACCACCGGTAACTTCCTGAATGAATTTTCACTATAAATCCATCATAAGCCAAGCTTAATATATCAATAAGGATGAAAAATTCAAAGTTTACTGGCGTAAAAGATTAATTTTGTTTAGCTATAACAACCTACAACAACTTTACATCAAACATTGTTCCTGGCGAAACATAATAATTGCGTTCGTATTACAACACAACGAAATAAACTGGGCAACTTTAAAATTAAATATAAAATTCAAACACTCTATTGATGGAATCAAGGAATACAACAACAACAGAAATACAAATAAAGGCAAGATAAAACAGCAAATAACAAATAAAGAAATGACGGATAACTAGTAATGACTTGCGATGAGTGAAGATTACATGGAAACATTTGTAATGGAATAACTTAAATCTCATGCTCAAAAGTGGTTAAAAAGTCAGTTTTTAATTGGTCATCATTCCAAAAGAAGTTCCTACAGAAAATGGAACCTAAAGATCCCGTTTATGTTAAGTTGTATTTTTGATATTGTGTCCAAGCCATAATTAATTATAATCGTATGATTGTTAAAATCAGAGTTGCCAGCCCCAAATAAGCATCTTATAACTACTACGAGAGGAAAAGCTTAAACTTATTCCAAAGCTAACACTTACGAAGGGCACCTACAAGCTTAGTTAGGATTAGTTAGCCCAAAATAATGATTTATCACGCTTGAGGTAATTATAACAATAATAATAAGATCAATTCCGAAATCTCCCTTTCTGAAAGGACAGGTGTCCTTTCCCTCAGTGACCCGGGTGCGGTCACTCTCCCCTTCCATTGCTAGAAACTAATAAGAAAAGAAGAATCATAAAAGTCCAGGAACTCCAGTGTTGGTGTAAAATCGGAATGAAGAACTATCACGGAAAGAATTCAGCATTTTTAGTTGAAAAGAATGCACTAATCTCATTGTCAGCAGTGTCTAAAAGCACTTTCCATTGTTTAATGACATATATTAGAAGATGGTTTCATAAAATAATCGCATAATTGTGCCGTACGTAAGGAATTAATTGTAATAAGTACCTAAGTGCGTAAATTTGCAATAATTTATGTTTTACGATGTTCTAAGGCTTTAATTTGTTATTAATAATGTTAATTAGTATTAGTTAGGCTTATTTTATGTTAATTAGCCAATTATTACGTAAGAAACGAATTTTTGGTCGGTGACACAACTTAGCCTCACAAGAAAGAGAATTTTCTCCCATTTCCAAAAATGCAATCCCCACGTTCTAACTCCCAAAAATGAGTGAGTTATAAACGAAAATGTTTTAGTAAGATTAGCTTTTGTTTCGTAATCTTACTTTACTGAAAAGGAAAGTCCTAAAAGTGGACTTCTAAAAAACCTTTGTACTAACTTTTCTTTCTTCCTTTCTTTGTCTGGGAGGTTGTCTACCTCCCAGACTACACAGCAGCCAGGTGTACTGCTGTCCCTTTCATTCACCTTTCTTTCTCCTACGTACTTGAGGGTTGTCCTCAGGTGAACTTTTGTTGGGCCTGGTCCAGCAAAAGGAGGACAACAAAAGTTCGCCTCTTAGAGGAAAATAAGACACACTCTTTTCCGCACACACAAAGTTCGGAGGGGGCTTAATTAATTTCCCCTAATTAAAATTACTGCAGAAATTAACCAAACATGTCTAGTCAAATACGTAGAATATCAGGATCTCCATTCTAAGTCTTTCGAATTTACGTAGATTGCGTAAAAGTTGGAAACGAAAGTCAAAATTCGTGATATTTCCCCTTTGGTTACGTTTACATGTTAACCAAAGTTTCGCAAAATTTTGCAGAATTTCAGCACCCTAAATCCATCAAAAAAGGGTCAGTTGGGGGCAATAATTTCCAAATCTCATTAATTTTGGTCCTTAATGGCCCAGCTGGCTCAACCAGCCGCTGCAGGCCCTGTGCAAAAGATAGCAAGCTTCTAGAAAGTTCTAGAACTTTATAGAAGCTTTACTCTAAAATAAAAGGGAAATTCCGCCCCCAGTTCGCTAATGACCTGTCACCGAGCTGTCAGCAAAACTGTCAGCTCGGTCCCCAAAATTTCAACTTCTTCAGTGTTCGTTTAGCAGTGGCCGAGAGCGGCCTGAATTTTAGTCCCCATCCCCGTGTGTGTTACTTCTCGGACCACAGGTGTGGTACGGGAATATAGTAACACACACTCCCCTGTAGGACGCATTAGGACTTTTCTGGCCCACACTGGCCACAAAAGGGCTGAGAAAAGAAACACGAACACTACAACTTGAGGAGACGCATGGGTCTATTATGCCCGGCTCAGAACCTGTAATTTAGGAAAAAATATTAGGAATTATTTGGCCCTTTTGGCCTTATTTTGATATGCAATTTTCGGCCTTCGGGCCCTATTTTTTATATGGCATTTTGGGGCCTTCATGGCCTATTTTTTATGGAATTTTTGGGCCAGTGAGCCCCAATTTTATAACAACTTTTTGGGAGTAAGGCCACTCTTTTATTTCCATGGCATGTTGGACCTTCGGGTCAATTTTTAGTTCCATAGCATGTTGGGCCTCCGGGCCAGTTTTATTTTATCTTTTATTTTATTATTTGATCAGTCCAAAATTATAAGGACAGCTCATGTAAACCCCTCCTGTGCGATGGAGGTCTTGAGATGTGTCCACCTTTTTCTTCTTTTTCTTTTCTCATTTTCGTTTCCCTTTTGTCTACCAAGCCACGGCCTTTTGGCTTAAAATTAGTAGGCCCTTATGGCCAAGATATTATCTTTATTTGTCACTTTTGGGGTTCTTTTTTGTAGTTTTCATGGGATTATGAGTGGGACCCCAAATCTCTCATTCTGAGTTAGAGAGCCCCTTAATTACGGCTCTGAAATTAATAAGTTAATAAGAAGAACTATTTCCCCACAACCGGCAACTAGGAGTTGCCGGCCTTGTTTTCACAAAAGCACCGTGATATCTTAAAAAATTACACAGCCTGTATTATGTTTTATTTTTTAGCGTTAGGTCGGCAGTAAAACCATTAGGCACCAAAACTATAGGGTGTTTTAAAAGCCAGTCTTTAAAACATGAGTCTTTCTATGTTTAATTTAATTAATTATCGAGTAATCGCTTAAGAGGAATGGCCGGCTTCCTCACTTTTCGTAGCTTTAATTAATTGTGTATTTAGTTTAATTAACTGTTCTTTGTTGTTAGTAACAATTGCTTAGCAATTATTACTCACTGGCTTTCATCAAAATCCAAGTTAAACCTTTTTCCAAGCTTGTGAAGCTTAAGTCTTTCCAGTAAAATTTCTTTTACAAGCAATTCTAAGGAATTGCAAAAGCCATAAAACTCGCGCACAACGAAGTTCAAAGTTTACAAACTTCCTACACATACGAGCCTAAGTTTAGTTTATTAGTTAGTCTAAGTAGCTAGATAATTATTAATATGAGTGTTTTGTATAATTGAAGTATGAATGTTTTGTAAGTATGAAGTGCGAATGTTCTGTGAGACTGAAACGTGAATGTTTTAGCGTGAATGTGTTACCAAACTCAGATGTGAATGTGTCCCTAAAAAGTACCTAAGGCGGTTATTCGGGTAAACCCCTCATGGAGCGTGAGGTTCCGAAATTAACCAAGTTTCAAGGATGTTTGGTTGAATGGTTGTAGAATGTTCTGATTTGCCTGTATGTAGAATGCGTGTTTTTGTATAATTGCGGCGGCAACTCACGGAAACTCCCCTTTGTACGATAGGGGTTGTGAGGATTGCCAAATTAGTATGAATATCAGTTGAGTGAATGGTTACTGATGATATAGCTAGCGATATTGGGATAATCCAGGATTACTAAGGTTTAAATAGGTTGTAGTAAACTCTACCAATAATTGTTAAACTGTAAATTGTAGTAAACTCTATATTAATAAAAGATAACGTTTTAAACAGTTCAAAATGCCAGTCAAGCCGGATTATCTTAATATATGGTAGTTTATTGGTTCTCATCTGGTGCATGAGACCAATCCTTGTGAAATTGTCCTAAAACTCCTGTATTAGGCAGGAAAATAGTATGAATGTGTATAAATGTCTGTTCGTTGTTGAATACTTGCGAATCTGAGGGATATGAGCATGATAAACAGTGTGAATGAGTACCTATTTCAATATCGAGGTAATATGCAAATTAGGTAGTTAATCTAGTCCAGGGTCACGGGGACCCCCAGGATAAGCTGATATTACCAGGTGGTCCTCGATTCGTCCACGTAGGTATCCCCGCAAGAAGGGAGTGGACGAATCGCAGATAAAGGACTTCGTGCTGGTCTGTTTCACCTGTTTAGAGCCGAATTTTGTCCCAAAATGTGTAATATAAATTAGTTAAGTCTGTCCACTGTTTCGTATTTGTATGCATTAATTAGCTAGATCTGTGTCAGTAAACCCATCTCGAGCTAGTATTTCTTGTAGTGCATTGCAAAATAGTTCATACATTTTGTCAGCCTTTAGCACAAAAGACAAAAGTTAGTTTTAATCAAATTGCAGGAATTATGTCAAAATTGTTATTCATGCCCTCACTTGTTCTCGCTAACGGGGCAATTTATTTGGCTATAATTTGTATCCTTGCGAAGTATATCATCTGTACAGTTTAGACTTTTTATGTCAACCAGTTACTCCAAAAAGGTAAAGGTTTTCCGTCTGAAAATCCTAGCCAAAATTGGGCTATAAGCATCAAATCATAATTATTAGTCAATGCAAACAAGCAGTTTTGGGATCTAACGGCACATACGGCTAATATCGTTACGTAAGTACCAAATAAACCTAAAACCACATAAATAATAGTTAGTAATGTGTTAATACTGTGTAATTACGTAAGAATTGAGAATCACAACAAAACCATCTTCTAATAATCTTAAAAAGGAATAATCTTGCAAATACGCGTTTCTACTCTTGTAAACTCGTTATACAGGAAATAGGAGCTTTCCTGTCGCAAAGGCACTAACTGGCAGAAAAGACTTTAGGCCTCAACCTAATTATGCGCAGACAGAATATAACTGCATAGAAATGCCTGTTGAATTGGCGATTTCCGGCATTCCGATGCAGGAAATCGCCCAAAAACTTATATTCGGCGAAATTTTGCCTATTTCAAGCTAATAGCGCATAATTAGTCACGTTGTGTTCCGCAAAAAGCGGTCAAGGTGCGTTAATTCTGGTTTTCAACAAAAATTTTAATCAGAATTAACTAAAGTTCTAATTTTCGTCTCTGAAAGGGTTAAAAGTGAGTAATAGTTGCTGGGTTTGATTCTCTCACTTGTATTCTGAACTAATGGGTTTTAACCCATTTGATTCAGGTCAGACGAAGCCGCTGTCTGCCAAGAGTCTCGGATCGCTGTTTATGATTAGCCTGTGGTCATCAAACCGGAGTCATAATCAGTAGCGTATTAGTATCAGTCAGACGGAAGTTGTTAGTCAGTATTTGGAACTCAGTCAGAATTGGTTTATTGATCCAGTCTTTGAAGGTACATTGGCGGTTATCAGCACTTGACAACAGTATAAGGCAGAGACAGTCTGGTTCACGACCTAATCTATTTGGGAATCCTTAAAGCCTAACGTTACTAATTTATTCGAGAATCATTTGTGCGAACTATCAAAAATATCTGAAAATGCAGTCTATTGCCCGCTTGTCTGTCACTTTTTCCGAAGTTATCATCTTCTTGTTGTCTCTGGCTTAGGCCAACTGTCAAGCTATATTAGAAGAAGAGATTGCTCAGAGAAGAAAGATAGTGAAACCGTTTTAAATTAACTGTTTAATTTAATTAATAATAATACTTGTAGCCATCTCCTGGTTACACCCCACCTGGACCGACCCCTGCATTGTCTCTAGTCCACCTGTCCGAAACCACTCGTGAAGCTGCAGGTGTAGCTTGACGGGATCACCCAACTTCATAGACCGGAACTGTTCAGAACCGACACCCTGTTAAATTTAGTTAATTATTTGTTATATTGAACCTGTATTGTAGTTTTCTGTAAAAGACGAATCGAGAGTAGATTAGAGTCATACACACGACACGCAACACTACCTAACGTGCCCAGTCATAATACCTGAAGAAGAGGACTAATGATTAGTCTCAAATTAGTTATCAATCAATAACTCTCCCCAACCAAGGGCTGGCAACTCTGGTAAATCGAGTAATCTGTATCTTTTGAATATTGTAATTCTAATTGTAGTCAATAATTGCCGTGAAACCGTTCTGTCCCTTTAGTTATAAACATATCGTTCTTTGTTAATAAATTAATCTTGCTGCGTGCAATTCTTAGTCTACATTTCAGCTGCTGAAAAGAAATCCAGGTGAGATCTCCCTAGAAGTAATAAAGGTAAACTGTTCAGATCCAAGTCGGACCTGAACCCAGAGTTGAAGACTAACAGTCTGATCTTAGTTTTGACCTGTTGCGTCAGAACGTTCCTATCCATACTCCAGGTGCGATTGGATAGGGCCGAACTCCTCTAATCTAGCGAACTCACAGTATGACTCTAATAGGTTGGCTGTAGAGATCCCCGATTTTGGCAAATCACCTTTCGGGAATCTGGTGCATAACTTTGTCTATTCAGGCAAACGCGCTAACCTTCCGTGTAAGCGAACTTCTGACCTAAACGACCCCATTCTCTAAATCGAATCAAATCAATCGAATTTTCTACTTAATCCAACTCAGTTCATTACACATTAAAGCGTCGTTTAAAAATAGTGAAGATAAAAGTAGCCAAAGTGCGAAGCTGGAATTAAAGACGGTTCTGGCAGTCATGGCGGACGGACTATTATTGCAGAATATAGCTATGCAGAAACTGCACTCGCTACACACGAGCATCAATGCACCGCTGAGATTCATTAGGGACCAATATAAAAACGGGGTTAAATCTAATCTAATCAATATTTAGGGGTTAACCCTAGAAGTCTCGGGTTAGGTTAACCCTGAAGTTAACCCTGTGTTAAAAAGTTTTATCCAGTTATCCGGGTTATTTCTGTTATTTTTACTCCGGCTTCTCGACATCCTGGCTGACTCCGTCGTCTTTCACCAGTTTCTGACTTGGGTCAGATGGCGTAGAAACAGTCTTGGCTTCCTTCAGACCAAACTTTTCTAGCAGATTTTCGATGTGCTGTTTTTGGTGAAGATAGAGCGCACCCCGCTTCTTGTCTTGAACTACTGAAATTCTTAAGCAGTAGTGCAGCTCTCCCAAATCTTTCATCTAGAATCCTTGGTGCAGGCCTTTCTTGAGTTGATTCATCGTCTCTTCAGAGTCTGTGACGAAAATCAAATCGTCGACGTAGACCACCACAATGAAGAAAGGCTTTAGCTTTACGAAGACACAGCAGTTCGCATCTGACTGCCGGAATCCAACAGACTTTAGATAGTCCGTCAGGGCCTGATTTCAACATCTAGGCACTTGTTAGTCCGTAAAGCGATCGACGTAGTCGGCAAACTTTCTCCTCCTGCCTGGAACCACGTTACCGTCCGGCTGGACCATGTAGATTTCTTCCTCTAATGTTCTGTTCAAGAAGGCTGTCACCACGTCCATCTGATGAATGTAGAGCCCGTTTTGCACTGCAAATGCTAGCAGTGTTCTGATAGAAGAGAACTTGACCACCGTTGAAAACGTCTCCTCATAATCGACGCCGTACTCCTTGGCGTAGCCCTTTGTCACCAGCCTTCCTTTGAACCGCTCAACCGTCCCGTCTGCATGATGTTTCACCTTGAAGACCCACTTGCAACCGACGGCCTTTCTTTCTGGAGGCAAGTCTACCAGCTCCCAGGTTTTGTTCTTCAGGAGTGGCTGGTATTCCGAATCAGCAGCTTCCTTCCACTTTACTGCTTTGTCGCTCTTCATTGCTCCTTCAAAGGTTTTCGGCTCCGGAATCCAGTGTGTTCCTACCAGCGCAAAATGAGTGCGCAGCAGTTCTTCCTCATACATTGCAGTCCACATTCCTCCGCGAAGGTGGGAAGAGACCGCTGACCTTTATATTTCCTTTGTGAAGGCTGTCGTCTCGTCCCGTCGGCTTCGTTATTGCCAGCTGTCGAAGTTCCGTCCGACTCTCCTCCTGGATCCACTTCCTCTTCAGAAATGTCGGAGTGATTTTCAGTGACAGTTTCTTCCTTTTCGGGGGCTGCTTCTCAGTTTCTTCGGCAATGTTGTCTCCCAAGCAGATCTCCACTGACTTCTTATTGGACTCGTCGATCACCCCACCCCGCCGGACGTAGTCCTTCCTTGAATTTTCTTCGTAGAGCCGGAATCCCTTTGACCCAAAAGCATATCCTACAAAGATTAGCTTCTCCGCATTTGGATGCATCTTCTTTCTTTCCCACTCTTGGATCCGAGAGTAGGCGGTGCAGCCAAAGACTTTGAGATGACCAACGCTGGGGGTTGTACCGTACCATTGTTGGTAGGGAGTTATGCTTCCTTCTAGAGCTCTTGGAACTCGGTTCTTGATGTAGGCAGCCGTGTTCAAAGCCTAGCCCACAGACTCTTCGGAAGCTTCGCTTGTGCCATCATCGCTCGGGCTATTTCCAGCAGCGTTCTGTTTAGTCTTTCAGAGACTCCGTTCTGCTGCGGGCAGTAGGGTACGGTCAGCTGGTGCTTGATCCCTTTCTGCTTCAAGAAACCTTCGAATTCTCTGCTTGTATACTCCCCGCCGTTGTCTGTTCGTCGCATCTTGATCTTCTCATCCGACTCATTGTCCACTTCAGCGGCGAATTCTTTAAATTTCTCCAGGACTTCGCTCTTTTTCCGCCGAAAGTAGACTTTGGAGTAGCGAGGGAAAGCATCAGTGAACGTGACAAAATATCGTCTTCCTTTCAGAGTTTCTGGGGACACTGGACCGCAGACATCGCTCTGGACGAGCTCAAGTTTCTTCTTTGTCCAGCTCTCCACTTGTTTGGGGAATGGCTTTCGGGTCTGTTTCGCCAAAACACAGGGTTCGCAAATACTCTGGTTCTCCGCACTTTCTCGCCGACGACAGCCTCCCTAATTTTCTGAAAGCCAATATGCCCGAGACGTCGATGCCAAAGCTCATGTTTCTCTGTTGTTCCTTATGCTACTCCTGCCATTTCATCTCCCAAAACCGCCCGTTCCTGTAAGCAGTTTAAGGGGGGAGTCACTTTGGTCAAAAATCGATAGTCACGTATTTCGCTCATTTTCACACATAATATGCCCCCATATGTTCTCAAAAATAACTTAGAATATTAGCGTTCGAAATCAAACTGTGACAGAGTTATTCAGGTTCAAAGCCGGAAAACTTGAAAATTCCGGCGATGAGACCTGCAAGGTCAGCTGGAGACCAAACGTGACCGAAAACCGGGTTAACCGATACACCAAATTAATGCCTTTACCAAGGTAATATTCAAGTGCAGACGTGGCTCAAGGCCAGCTATCCAGGCGTTCATAATGCATGCTTGAGTGATGCACTGACCTAACCTTGCAGGACTGCCCAGTATAACTTTAGCTCATTTTATCTTGCACAGACAACATTTTAGACCCATGGTTCTATGAGAAAAGTTGCTCCTCGTTCCATTAGCTATCGATTGATATCCAATTTTTCTATATTTGGAAAAATTTTAAAATTGACATTTTTCACCTATAAAGATCAAAGGTGCCGCCACAGCAGTCATGTTCAATATTGACGCTTTTTTTGGCCACATTCTGTGACAGATATGGATATATTAATTAATCTGCCAAGTTTGGTGATTTTTACCACATAATGACTGAGAAATTATCAAAAGAATGTGAAAATTATAAAAAATGGCAATTTTTAGCAAAATTTGTTGTTTTTGTGGCAAGTTTTTTGAGCTTACTGTAGATGCTAGAAAAATGCGAGTGCTTTCATAAGACGTGGTTTTATGCGTAGAGTGCAGCCATCTATTGGCCGTTTCTGTAGCTTTTGCCAATCGTTCAGGACAAGGAAAAGAGTACCGTAGGTCCTGTTTTTAATGGTCCAAAAATGGCCGATTTTCCAAAATTCTGACTTTAAAAATTCGCCAAAAATCCAATACTCAACAGAATCGCTTCAGTGGAGATAGCTGCACTCTACAATATGTCCTTAATGGTTCTGAAAAGGTTTCAGAGCTCTGGCTCTTATACAGCGAAAAATTTTTCTGCCACAAACTTTTTAACCTAACTTTTTCCTTTTCCTATGTTTAACACATGTCGAGGTCACCTTTGAGGGCCTGTACAGAACGATAGAAGCAATATTTCGCAAAACGCTCTTGTCTTGTTTCGCGGACCCTTGGGGACAACAAAATATGTGAAAATGAGTAAAATCGAGATGGTCGAAAAATCGGCAAAAAAGTGACCCCCTCCCCCAGTAAAGCTTTCCCTTTCTAGCTCCAACTGCAGGAAGCTTACCAGCTCTGGAATAGATCTGCACTGTAGCATCTTCGAAGGTAACTTTTCTTGACTACCGCTCCAATCAAAAACAGGTTGATGGCCAGCTTCGGGATGTACAGAACATTCGTCAGTGTCGTGTCGAAACGACCACCGGCGGGCAGATAGCAGGCCACTTGCACGCTTCCATCTCCCAGGACATCCAGCACTAGAGAGTCCCGAGATATATCTTGTCTGGCTCGGCGAGTTCCCGGAACTCCCGCAGCCCCGATTTATCCCAGGTCATGTGTGCAGTAGCCCCTGAATCAACTACCCAGACACCCGACACTTTACCGTTCTTTGACACCATCGTAGCGAAGGCTTCGTCACTGGAGCAACCTTCCTGTTCTACCGTGATAAACTTAGCAATTAAAGTTTCACTACGAATTGCCAGATCATAATTGCTAAATAGTATTAAATTCGTACTATTTCGTAATGAAATTTGTTTTCATCGTAGTTTAAGCTGTATTTAACTACGATGGATTAAATTATTCGCTGCCAGAATTGCAAAGCCATTGTTTAGCTAACAGATTTGTTGAACATACCATTCACATTATGGTTTTTGAACTTAAGCAACTAGACTAGTAGATTGCTAACGTTAAAAACTAAATTAATGCAAATGATTAATTTCCGGCAGATGAATAAATACCTATGATTAAATAAATAAATATTCATGGAAAATTTCAAAATTGCAATATCCTCAGCTAATTAAAATGCTACTAAATACCAACTATACACGAAGTGGAGTTCTTAACGTAATAATATGCCACATTTTTCTTCATTATTTGCTGAATGTATTCTAAATGTATTCTAAACTAATGTAGCTCAAACTTATAAGTTTAAGTAAATGCAATTTTTAATATAGAAATCTGATTGTTGAAGAGTGAACGGTTGGGAGGCGGGGTCGCTCATCCCCTCCCCCCCCCCACACCCCACCCCATAGGTGTGGCTGGGCTGAAAATCTGGGGGGGGGGGGGGAGTTCTGACGGAGGATGGCGGGATGTCGGCCAAAAATGCCCAAGATCGTATTAATTAATGGCTGCCCGAGTGTATTAATAGAATAAGTCCAGTATTTAAACATACGCATATATAAACGTAGGCAATTTACGTATGCATATGTGTACATGTATGCATTCACGACGTTAACGGTATGCATTGACGTTAGGTTAGCCTTCTTAAGAAATTTCATTTTTCTCCGATATTTTCTAAAATTTTCATTTTCACCGCATTTTATATTTGTTATACCGCATTCTATATTTATGAACAGTTTTTTGAATAATTAAACTTCTGGATATGCTGTGTTTGGAAAAAAAATCAGGGAACAGGCAGGCAAGAAAAAGGTAGACTAAAGTTGCGAAAAGTAGCTAAAAATTTATAACTACAGTTTCTAATCGTAGGAACATTCACAATAGCTCGTCTTATCCAAAGTTATGCTACAGCTGTAGCACCAGACTTTTTCCGGACTGTTTCCCTTATTATTGCACTGCTGGAAATAGGAAGGTATATAGTAATACTAATACATACCCGAAATAAATATGGAATATGGATGAACAAAATTTTTACAGAAGGGAAGGCGAAACTGGACACCGCCCGAAATCGTGTTCGTAATTTTTGCCCCTCTCCGGAATTTTTGCTTCCTCCCCCGGGAGTTCTTGTGTGTCCAAATGTTTGCCACGGATATGCTATTTTTGGCATTAATCCAAACTTTTTGAGAAATTTTAGTTTTATTCCTGCAATATTCGCCAAAAAATACCATTTTGGCTCACTTTTGAAAAAATTTGTTTTCTTGCCCCTCCCCGGAAAAAATTGTTAATTAATACCCTGTATATGTATGTATATACATATAGTATACATAGTCTGCTGAATGTGCTGTTTCAGGTGGCAGCTATATATATGCGTACGATCTAATTTTATGGATGTCAGTTTGGATTGATGCCGATTCTCAATTACTCATTCAGTTCTATGCAGCATTGTTTTCCAGAACTGCAAATAAGTACAAATCTGTACTTTTTGTTTAAAATATTGCAGTTTTAGAAAATTTGTTTTGCATGAGCAAAATGCATTCAACTAGGACATATATATCTGAAATGAATTGTACAATCCTGCCAAACGATCCAACTTAAGGGTATGTACTGCTTGCATGTAATCGTTGTTAGCTTACAGTTACGTAAGTTAAAGTGAAAATTGATTGAGGCACGTATATATATATATATTTATTAATTTATGACAAAATTTTCTAAACTCTGTATCTGTACTAGAGATAATACAGAGTTTAGAAAATTTTGTCATAAATTAATAAATACAATATACATACGTGCCTAAGATTTCCAAGGCCTGTATAAACCTTGGATTAATAGTATATATAGAGGTCGGGGAAAAAAGCCAACCCGCAAGTGGTGGGGAAAAAACCAACCCCCGTTTGGGCGATGGGGATGAGCTAGCGGGCTCAAATTTTGCATGGAAGTTGGTAGGGCCCATCCCACCTACCACACCGAATTTGAGCTAAATCGGACCATTTTTGAGCATTTTGTGACATTTTGAAAATTTTGGCAATTTTGACCCCCCAAAAATTCAAAATTTGCCTATTTTTGAAGGCCTGTAAAAAATTTTCCATAGCAGTTAGATAATAACTTTTAATACTTTCTATGAGAACAACATGTGCTCTTTCCAAAAATGTCGGTCTGCCTTCCTACGATGCGTGGCAAGCTGCCAGCAGAATTTTTGCAAAATGGGGAAAAAACCAAGGGGTGGGAAAAAAAACCAATTTTTGCTTTTGCTGCCAAACTCCCAAAAATTGCATTTGGACTTGGCAATTTTGTGCTAGCCGGTAAAAACCTCATTTCGGCGGATCGGCTGTTTGGCTCAGCTAAAGCGGCCAAAAAGTACTCTGGGACAAAGAAATACGCGAAAAAACACTGAAACAACGTTTATTTTAATTGTGGCGACGTGGAACTAGGAAGACTCAAGTATTAAAAAGGAATTAGTTTATTCTTATAATTGTTACAGACCTCAGTATATGAGGGTAAAATATATAAGATATGCACTGAAATGCAATACTAGATAAAAAAACTCCTGTGAAGGAGAGGCAAAGATGAATGATTAACTAGACAGCACACCAGAAGACTGTTTTGGCAACTTGTGGTGTGTTGTTTTGGGGGGGTGTTTGGGGAAGAGAAAAAAAAAAGGTAAACTAGGTTAATGAGATTTTTGTATGGTGTAAAGTATTTTGTTATAGAGCGCGTGTAAAAAGACAGATTGATTGTTTTGGTTTTAAAGTGAAAAAGAGTAAAAAGAAGGACAAGTTAGGGGGTTAAATTAATGGTTTGTTACATAATTTATTTCATCGAATTTCGAAAGATTTACAAATTTTTGCATTTTAACATAGAAACTGGCAAATTTGATGAAACCTAGCCAGTTGATGCTGCAAATATTGATGTTTGATTTTCTCACTTATTATACGGAATATCGCAAAAATAAGTGCAGATATGAAGTCAGCGACGCCGATTTAACCTGTTGCATGCATAAAATCGCTAATATGAGTTACCCTGACCGAATACTGGGGTTGGTTTTTTCCCACCGGTTAGTTTTTTTCCCCACCATTGGTTTTTTTACCCCGGCTAATTAACCGTTAATTACTAATTAACGACAGGACCTAGAGAGGCGATTTATATACCAAAATGACAGCCTAGACAGGGCTTGATAAGAAAATAATTTATAGCCGGATTGCTCCACTGGGTAGTTCTGCAGAGTCCAAAAAGTGACTACCTTGGTTTTTTCCCCGACCTCTATATATGTGCACGTACGTACATGCAGATTGGTATAATTTGCTTATATGACAAAATTCGCTCCTTTCCAGCGCACTACGCTGACGCTAACAACTGCATACATTTGCCTAGTGCGGAAAAAGTAGTGGGTTTTTTTGGATCTTCAGTGGTACATAACTTTCTTCTTTCTCATACATAGAAATATTTAGAAACATAGAAGTGTATATATACATATTATATAGAAACAATAGAATGCCATACATACCCAAAGTAGTCATCCATCCAGACTGTACAACAGCAGTTTGCTTCCAGATTACACAATCCTCAACTTATTGTAAAAGAAAAATATGCAACACGTTGGTTTTTCGACTTACAAGTGTTTTTACAGTCACCGTTCAGTCGAAAAAACACAAATTGCATACGGACGAGGGTAAAAAAATCAAACATATTGACATCCATTCACTCATATGCGCACCTAAACAGTAAAAATACTTAAATATACATAGAGCGGATAGCAGGGTATTTTTTAGGGATTTTTTTCCGGGGGGGGCCCAGGCCCGGGGGGGGGAAGATTTTTTGCAGAAATGAGCCAAAAATGGTATTTTTTGGCGTATTTTGCATGGTGAAACGCAAAAAGTGCTCAAAAACTGCCAGGATTTAAGCTAAAAATAGCTATTTTTACGAAAAAATTTCCGGCCAAGCCGGAAAATTTTTGAAAATTGGCCTATTTTTGGCAACAATTTGGGCCTCCAAAAAATCCCGGGGGGGAAGCAATAATCCCGGGGGGGGGGCGATTTCGGGGGGGAAGGTCATTTCGGGGGGGGGGGGGCCGCCCCCCCCCTGTAAAAAATACCCTGGATAGAGCGGATCGATCTCTCGATTCGATTTGTGAAATCAACGACCTCGATTTGCCGCGGAGGCATCTTCTCGGTTAAATCGGAAAGAAATGAGAAAGGAAAGTGTCGAACCATAAAGAGGGGATCAAGCATGTTTGGGTGTTTTTGGGGCGTATTCCTCCCCCGTGAATCTGTACTTTTCCGACACGCCCTCCCCCTTTTCGTCAGCCACACCTATGGAACGAAGGCGGAACTGTACCCAAATTTTTCCAGCTAAAACTGCCTTTATTCCACATAAAATCTACCATTTTTGACAAATATAAATTTTCCAAAAATTGCAAACATTTTTCTCTTGTTTGACCCCATTTTAGGGGGGAGGAGGAGGTCTGCTGAGCTCGCCTTGGGGGGAGTAGTCATAGGTGTACCTTGAGAAAACGTTGGGGGAGGGGGTAGCCGAAATCAGGTGGGTGGGGTCAGCCGTTTTGAGGTGGGGGTGGGGTCCAGAAAAATCGAATTTGGGGGGAGGGGGTAAAAAACTTTTTGGTCAAAAATTTAGAAAAAATTTGCAAATTTGCTAAAAAAGCGTTAAAAGCGTTATTTCTAACTAAAAATCAACAATATTTCTTCATTGTTGCTCATTTGTTCGAAAAACTTGGATTGTTTGCAAAAGTTTCGAATTTTTCTAAAAAATTTCGAAATTTTACTAATTTTGCAGCAAAATTTTCAAAATTTTGAGGGTGGGGTCTGGCAAATTTGGGTGGGTGGGGGTCTGGGATTTGGCCATTTGGGGGTGGGGACTGCCTCCACAATTTCGAGGGTGGGGTCGGCACTTTTCCATTTGGGGTGAGGGGTCCCCCCACCCCCCACCCCAGGTACACCTATGGGAGTAGTCAAAGTCGGGTATGGGGGGGGGGGGGGTTCTGACTTTCTCGTGGGGGGAGGGTCTTATATACAGGTGGCAAACTGCAGCCTGGTACACCGGATGCCCCACCCCACTAGGCTTGTACATAAGCCAGGCATGCGAAAAGATCGGTAAAATGACTAAAATTTCTAGAAAATATCTGGAAAATAAATGGAAATTGAAACAGAAAGATGCGAAAAGCTGAAGAAAATGTCAGGAAAGTGTTCCGAAAAAAACCCCGGAAAATGACTGGAAAGTAAAGCAGAGTGATTAGGAAAAGTCTGGAAAAATTCTAGAAAATAACCTGAAAACAATTGAGAGTGATATACAGAAAATACCTGGAAAAAGTCTGGAAAACTTGAAAATTTAGAAAAAGTCTCGAAAATCTTTGGAGAACTTCTGGAAAATGGCTGGACAAAGTCTCGAAAAAAGTCTGGAAAGTGTCTCAAAATTCTGGAAAAAGTCTGAAAAAAACCCTGGAAAAACGTATTCTAGAGAATGTACTCTGT
The DNA here is from genome assembly GCA_030248195.1 of Trissonchulus latispiculum. NCBI lineage: Eukaryota > Metazoa > Nematoda > Enoplea > Enoplida > Ironidae > Trissonchulus > Trissonchulus latispiculum. The sequence goes on from JASAND010027079.1 coordinate 42,743, forward strand.
TATAAAAATTGGGGCTCCTCGCACAATTTGCAGCCCCTTACTTTTTTCCGTGCAGCACCCCCCCATATATATATATATAGGTGTGGTTGTGTCTGGGCAAAAAATTGTGGGGGGGGGGGGGTGTCGGCCAACATTGCCCAACAACCCCAAAATTTTCGATTTCGTTGCAATTTGTGTACAAAAAATCGGGGGGGGGGTCGCCAACAGTTGTCATGTTGGTGGGGGGGCACCCCCTTTCCCAACGATATAGGTGTGACGGGCGAAAAAAGTGGGGTTGGGGTTTGGTAAAAAAGGGGTTGGGGGCATAGGTGTACCTTGAGAAAACGTTGGGGGAGGTGGTGTGGTAGCGTGGGTGGGGTCACCGGTCAGCCGTTTTGAGGTGGGGTGGGTTCCGAAAAAATCGAATTTGGGGGGGTAAAAATTTTTTGGTCAAAAACAAATTCGCTAATATGCTAAAAAAGCGTTATTTCCAACTAGAAATCAACAAAAGTTCACCATTTTTGGTGATTTAGTCTTTAAAAACTTTGATCTTTTTTGCAAAAATTTCGAATTTTTCCAAAAAATGTCGAATTTTTACTAGTTTTAAGGCAAAATTTTCAGGGTGGGGTCTGCCTCCAAAATTTCGAGGGTGAGGTCGGCACTTTTCCATTTGGGGGAAGGGTTCCCCCCCTTCCCCAGGTAACCTATGGTTGAGGGTCGAAAAAAGTCGATTTGCGGGGAGGGGTAAGAAAAATTTTCGGAGCAAAAATCGGTAAAAAATCGGTTTCTCGTTAGAAAACTGAAACATTTTTCAATTTTCAGCTATTTTTAGCAATTTTTAAGGTAACTAAGCGAATTTTAGCAAATCTTTCGCTAATTTTCTGAATATTCTGGCTAAAAATTTGGAAAATTCAGGTAGGGGGGGGGTTGAAAATCTTAGGGGGGGGGGGTCGGCCGACGGCCGATTTGGGAAGAGAAGAGGGGTGGTAAAGAATTTTTGGGGGAAGGTTGGCGGATTTCTCCATTTGGGGGGAGGGGTCGCCCCCCAAACACATCTATTGTCCCCTCCATCGCGGACATTACCTCCCCAATTCCCCGATAATGTTGTAGCTAATGCTTGGCTTGAAGTGCCAGATTTACAATTTCAGCGGGGAATTCTTTGTAGCACTTCATAGACTTTGTAACAGTTGCTACGATTAAAAACTACACATACTACGAAATAGTACGAATTCCGAACGTTTCAGCAACGCATAGTTTTAAATTCGTAGAATGAGGTCTGTT